>VZUI01039292.1:0-23415 GCA_013401135.1 Cettia cetti
CGCCCGCTCGGCCGGCGGTCTCCGCGGCGGCGGCCGCTGTAGGGACGAGCAGGGCCAGGAGCTGGAGAGGGGGCCCGGCCGCTCCGGGGGCGCCCCCCGCGCCTTCCTCGCCGTCTTCTCCTCTGCGGGTCGAGGCGCTGCCTTCTTGGGGGCTGAGGCGGCCGCCGGAGGCTTCTTGGGCTGCGCCCGGGCGGCAGCGGGGGAAGCGGAGGGGGTCGGCAGGATGGCCGGCAGGAGGGGCGGCAGCGTGGCGGGGCGCCCGGGAGTTCCCTCCGGCTCGTCGCTGCGGGCCCAGGGAGGAGCGGAGCGCGCTCCGGGCACGGCGGCGCTTCTCCCCGCGGGCGGGCAGGGCCCCGCGGCGCGCCGGGGCTGCAGCCCCATGGCCAGAAGCGGACGAGGAACCACAGCCGCCGGCGCGAAATGCGAGCTCGCTCTGCGCCGACAGCCGCCGATTTTCCCTCTCGATAACCCGTCCCCCTTCCCGCCCTTCGCCCGCCCCGGGAACACCCTTCCCCGGCGCGGGGTGGGCGTGCGGGCGGGGACGGGGGTCGTGCCGGCACTGGCCGCCCCCCCGAACGAGCCGCACTGCTCGGGCTCGCTGCGGCGCTGCTCCGGCGCCTTTTCCCGGTCCTCTCCTGCCTGCCCTACAGCAGAGCCGCAGTAAAGAAGGGGATGGCAGGGCTCACGCCCCGAGGGCAAATAGGCTCTAAATTCCTCCTGAAGTCCTCAAGCGACCAAGCGTGAAAAGGCAGTATTTTAAAACCATGTTAAACTCTCTTGCCGTCTTAAAAACATGAATGATACTTTGAGCTCCTTGATTACTTGAAGTATCGTGATTAAGGGCAGGCACACAGGACGAGACAGACCACGGGCTGGCTCGGACTTCGTGGACAAGCGCTGCCTGGTTTGGTAATGAAGGCTATAGTTCAGGGATCCTTCTTCTAGCGTCAATGCCTTCTGTGACAGATCTAAAGCACATCCCCGTGTTACAGGTTTTTTGTTTGTTTGGGGTTTGGTTTGGGTTTTTGTGATGTCCAAGACAGCAATTTCCTATCTTTTCAAGTACCCTAGCCAACAACAGAGGTTTGGAGAGGTTTCATGGAGCAGTAATAAGTAAACATGGATCCAAGACAATTACCACCACTCCAAAACTTAGCCTTAGAAGTCATGATATGTAATTTCTACAGCATTTCCTTCAAAGTACTGTTTTAATTAGGGTACCAAAACTTTCTCAAAAAATGGGTAGCATGTATGCAATCCATAGGGACAGATCTTCACACCTATGGTTCCACATTATCATAAAGGGTATTACTATACTGTGAAGATTCCCCAACTGTGAGCTCTTGGAATACTCATACACAGTAAACAAAGACAGGATGTGAAGGAGCAAAAGATACAGGCAAAACAACACCAAGTGTGTGCTCTGTATGCAGATGGAGGAAGTCAACCCTTAAATGTTCAGGAGAGAAAAAAAACCAAGGAAGGCACATGATGTAACTAACAGACCAAAGTGCATATGAAAGCATACCAGTCCATGGAGCTTTTGGTTCTCGAACCATTCTCTACTGGTGATCTAAGTGTTTACAGATGAGTGGTAATTTCATCATTTACAATAGCAGATAAATTCTGAATAACCAATGTCATTCTAATTAAAGACTACAGTGAGGGTGATTGTGTACCACCAGAACTGGTGGGTGATGAGCAAAACCAGCTGTGGAGCAAATGAAGGCCTGGCTCTGAAGCACTAGTGGGATGGGATCTCCCCAGTCAGCTGAATTCAGCAGCAGCGATGGGGGAAGGGGCAGTCACTTCCAGGATGACGCCCGTCACTGCCTAGGCACATCCTACTTCATCTTCGATGCAAGCTGAAAACTAAAAGGAACTAAAAAGTCACCCAAGGGTGCCCCAGCACCCAAGGGCTGTGGGCAGAGTTGGAATAGCTGTCCCTACCATCTCACAGCAGTAGCAAGCCCAAGAGCCTGCTGTGGGCCAGGAATACCTGGCCTTCCCTATTACCAGCAGGGAGGATGCCTCCCAGGCAATTTATTTTTACTAATCAGCTAAAAGGTGTGGCTTAGTTGGAAGTCTAGCTGCAAAATAACGCAATCACCCTGTATGTATACAGCTTCCCCAAAAGTTGTTGCTATGTTTTGCAACACACACTGAGATTCAACAGGAACATACTGTACCTCGAATTGTCTATTTAGCCTTAACTTTGAATACTAAAAACACTGAGGTTCCCCTTCCTGACACTGCAGATCGTGTCTTTTCAAAGCTATTCCTTCTTCTAGATTTGTGGATCAACAGAAAAAAAAAAATAATCCAAATCAACTCAGTTTTGAACACACATAAGTAAGCACATCCATCCTGTGCAAAAAAGAACCTCCTTCAATATAATATCAACCGTCAAACTTTACAGATTTAACTTTGTTCCAGAATAACTGGATAGTTCTTAGCTGGAAAAATTAGAAATGAGAACCTCTTACCGGAGACCAGGCGAAGCGTTAGAGTACTTCAATCTATTACCAGATTAAGTTAGAATGAACAGTTTGTCTAAATACTAAAAGAACCTTTAAGGTCAATTCTGCAAATCTACTAAAAATTTTTGGATATAGTCATATACACACATTTATGCTTTCATATTTATTCAACTGTAATGCTGAAATTTTCAGCCCTCTATAACCGATTTCTAAATAAAAAATGTATTCGGAACTTTTAAAATGAATTTATTTCACAAGTCTCATTTATACATTAGCCACAAGTTCTTTTAGTAAAAAGTATTTAGGTATGAAAGCTTTTTTAAAAAAAACATTTAAAATACAACCTTTTTTTAATAAAATCCAACAGGTTTTAAACATACCTTTCACATTCTCATTAAGTTTTTTCCATAAGGCACATGTATAGATATTTCAAAGGAGCAGTTAATTACAACCTTCCAAATCTTTACAACGTTTATAAAACTCTGTCTTTGGAAAAGCATACAATGGATAATATACAAACATAAATGGCACATTGCAAGTTTTAGACAGAACTGTAAATGAAATTTTTATGCATGCTACCCAGACCTTACTGACTTGCCTCCACTGGGGAATAAACTGTTACTGGATACAAAGCAGTGTTAAGACTACTCTGCATGAAGTATTTAAATGTACTTTCTTGTTAAAAAAAAAAAAAAAAAAAAAAAAAAGCCTGGAAGTTCCAGGGTAAACACAAATTATTCTCCACATTTATTTTAAAAACTGTTTCTAGTAAAAATTATTTAATCTCCCAAGTGCAAAAGGCAAGGAAAATACTAAATTACAACTGGGTATTTCAGAAGTAGAGTTTTTTGAGCAAAATTTAGGAAAGATGTTGCCTTTTAAAGCGGACAGTGGTTCCTGGTTTTACTTTACCCTAGACAGGATGAGAAGCATTTAATCACAGCATCCCTTTAAAAAAGAAAAAAAAAAGTCAGTTAAGATATTTTTGTTTATATACATTTAAACTATTACCTCTTTACAATTACAAATATGGCAGAAACAAAAGACAGATATCAACAGTTGATCAAATGCAGGGTCTGTGTGTGAGTGCCTCCACCAAACCAGCCAAAGCCCAGGCTCAAGCCAGGCTGGCACCAAGGCTTCTCCTCGCTGTCTGCATTGCAGGCCATGCTGAAATGCAGCCACAGCATCAGGCAGTGATCTGCAGCACACGGGGAGGCTGAGCAAAGGGCACAGCCCGGCTTGGCAAAGGCTGCCCAGCGAGGGCTCAGCTGAGGCGTGCCCGGTCCTCAGCAAGGCACAGCTGCCAGGGCTCTGAGCCACATCCGAGCTGGACCAGCACAGGGCAGGGAATAAAGCACAGGACGAAGGGTTGGAACAGTCCACTGGATGGAGAGAGCTGCTTCAGCCTTAAGGTTTGGAAGGTCTGGACGGTTCAATTTTTTCAATCAACTATCACTGGCTTTAGTCTTTATTTTTTCCTTTTCCCAGAAAAGTAACAACTTACTAAGGAGTGGAATTTGTATTCTGTTGCTAGTCAGTTTCAAAAAATAAAGAAACATACTATCATCACTCCTTAAAGTCACTTGGTTGTATGGGTTTTGGTTTTGTTGGCATTTGTTGTTGTTTTGATTTGGGTCTGGTTTGGGTCTGCTTTTTGTTGCCATGCCAACAGGAAAGCTACCATTTATTTAGGAAAACAACAAACAGAAACGAACAACCCCCACCCCAACAAACCCATGAACAAATAAAATGTACTGAAGAGCAAACCATGAATAGAGTTAAACCCAAGGAATGATAATTTCATGAAACCAAGAGAAATGCATACTTGAAACAAATGACATAATACTATTCTCTGGCTCTTAGCATGGTTTAGATCATTGTTCCCATAAGAAAGGCAGTCTATACAACAAGGCAAGGAAAGAAATTTAGGAACACATTTATGATACCACTCCATATAAACAAGTAACTCAGTAATCCCTAAAGAAATCAAAGTATTAGTACAAGCAGTCTGTATAAAATTCAGTTCTTTGGCTCATAAAATCTAATAGATAAATAAACCCAAAGAAATTAACTGATTCATATAAGCTAATGTTTTTCTGCCCAGAACTTCTAAGCACTGTTGGTAGGGAACAAAATCAGTAAGACCAGAAGCTCACCTTGCTTTCTCTACAGAGAAAGCCATAAATAAAAAAAAAAAAAGAAAAAAAAAAGAAGACAAAAAAAAAGGAATGAACCAACTGAGACTGTCTCATGGCCACTGGAACTATAAGAATTCAGAATACTACTTTAGACTGGGTTAGCCTGAGTTGTCAGAAATAGTAAAATGACAGTTTGAAGCCTGAGTTCAGTAACTTTATTCACTGTAATTATCAACCACTATCTTAAAAAAAATCCTTCCGAGATGAAATCAGAAGCTTTCAAAAAAGAGTACAGATTTTTTTTGGTGATGCTACAGGAAGCTACCAGATGAAAGGGATAGACAATACTTTGTATTCTTTTTCCCCCACATCTCTACTACAGCAAACCTCATTAAATGATATGGAAGTGCTTAATTTTTTTTTTAAAAAACCCACTGTCAGGAAGACCAAACTGCATTTTACATGAATCATAGAAAAACCAGATTCTTACAGATTGCTTGCATGTGTTTTCACTATGTGTTTTGTCTGTTTTCATTCCCTTTTTGTACACACAAGAAGGAAAGAAAAGATAGGAGCTTGCCAGAATGAAAATAAAGAAAAAGCGTTGTCTTTGCCCCTCCTAAAAATGATGGAGGAATTCAGAAATAGAAACAGAAGCTGCCACTATGTTTGTTTGCTTTTAACTAGGACCTCAGATCCATAAGTTACCTTTAATTTTAGTACCAGAAGAGTCACTATTCCATCACTATATTGTTAAATCATTGAAGACATTATTTAAACAATACCTTGATTAATTTTCAGTGGTGGAAACCAGAGAGAAATTTACTAAAGAGAATTATTATGTATGGTGTTTCTATTTAGAGCTTTTATTAAGCATGACTTTTAAGTTCAGCTATGCCATTTGCTAAAAATTAAAAGAAAAGGGAGGATGTTATATTTTTTCCACACACGTAAAGTACTTTTTGCCCCTCCCTAGCACAAAGGTAACTGACTTTTCCTAGGATGGAAATTATTATGCAGGCTCACCTTGCAAAAGGAATATAAGACAGACTATACCTGAAAAAAAGAAGAAAAAAGTGTATTTGCACAGTGTTTATGTCTCTCCTAGAACAAAATTATTTCACTTTAGCCCAACATTAATAAAAGCAACCTGTTTCAACAGAATTTTAAACAAGATTACCTATTCAATTTAATGCTTATCTGAGAAAAGATGACATGTTTGGGCAAGAACTAAACATAGTGACATGGAATTGGTGGTTTACTTTTTCTTCTTTTGGTTGAGTTTTCTTTTTTTTTTTTTTTTAATGTAATTCATAACTTCTATTGCACACGAACTTAAAAAACCAGACTTATTATTGCCAAATCCAAAAGGAATAGAGATTTCTGGGAAAACTGTATTCAAGATGATAGAGACAACTTTTTCCAGTTTAAAAGACAATTTAAATTGCTATGCAAATATACATCTAATCATATTTATGTAACTAAATACACATACATGCTGTAGGATGAATAATATTCCACAACTGTTGACACTCAGCTGACAATATTATTCTCTGAAACTTGCTTCTCACAAGCCTCCACAGGCAGTGTTGTGTTCTCATGCCCAGCCTGATCAAACCCCAGGACACTTAACAAATGTGAACTGTGCTGCAAACACACGGAGCACCGTCTGAGCTAGTGCTCTTCCCTCTATCTAGCACCATACCCAACACCCTTGTCCTGAACAAACGGGCCCTTGTCCTCAGAGCCACGTTCAGACAGACTCTGCGTATTCAGGGCAAGTTCAAACAAGAACTGTGGTCACCTTGGGTTGCCTGAGCGTGAGCACCAAGTAATTCACCTGGGACAAGGACACAACGTGTGTATCTCTGTGGAAAAATCAGTAACTTCCAGAGCTTCTGCCAGCCTTGCAAGCATTCACCTGACTGCGCTCACACACTGCCAAACCCAGCCCCTGAGCGCACTCATGGCCATCACAGCACCTGCTGCACTAAATTCACCCTCTCACATCCACCCACTCTTTACCCAGCATATTTCCAGGGCAGGATGCACCCTATGAAAATGTTTTCCAGTTCACTTCCAAAATGAAAAATTAGTTAGAATTCAAAAGAGAGGAGATTATACTGTTAGTTTTACAACACAGAAGAAGCATGTCAATTTTTTTTGCATATAGATTCCTTTCATAAGGCTTCAGATAAGTTCACACGTTGCAGAATATACTTCAAATTACCATTTTTGCAAGATGATTGAATATAGATTTTGCTAGTTACACAACCTAGCTGAGGAAAACAGATTGAGGCTAGCATTTGGGCACACTTATATCTGAATCATACATACAGGTTTATAATCATGCGGGCGTAGGGGCAGGGAGAAGAAATTAAGAGAAATTTTAAGACTCTTACCAGGTCATTGCCAAGAACTGCAACATGCAGAATAACATTGCCAAACCTTTTTTGTTCCACTAAGCAAAAATAAACAAATACTGCAGGTTAGTTCATTTTGCACCACACCAATCCATACTGCAAACAATTGACAGAGACTGTTCAATCAAGAATTTGAGTTAATGGACAATGCCTCAATTTCCTTGTCTCAATTTGCTATTTCCTTCCCAACAACTCTCCTTTTATTTTATCACTCCATTAGCACCATGATATGTAACCTTTTCTAGCCTTGGAAACACCTAACAACATCAGTGTTAACACTCACTCACGTCACTGTACTTCTGCAAATATGCCAGCTCATTCCAGTGACATACTTCCATGGAATGCAACTACAGTTAGTTTTCAACCAAGATGCTTGAAGACACTTCTGTATTTTTTCCTGTAGTCTTAACCAGCTTAATATTCTGTATCCATGGCTTCTAAAGATGGCTGTATACTCTCCAGTATTTTCTGACATAAGTATGCATCACTGAAATGAAACAATATTTGAACTTGCTTTTCTTATTCTAGAGGTCTGCAGACTGAACCTGATGCTCTAGATTTTGCATTCTCATCTACATCACATGCAGGTGGAAGGATGCATTTGCTTTACTGCCAGCAGGCTCATCACTCCACCTAAGCTCAACTGCAGCCGACAACAAAAACATCACACACATGAGTTCACCTTGCCTCCACCACTGAACTGTCTCTTAAAGCTACAGTACAATTAACAAACTAACCGAGATTGCTTTTTAGAAAAAAGTATTCTCACTTACCCAGAATACAGCACACAGAGTCAGTATTAGGCAAAGCTGGGGTGAGAAGGAGAGACAAAGAAAAAAAGAATGAATAGTCAAATACACAACAAAGCAAGTACATTAACCATTTCCATGGGCAATCAGCACTTGAAAACTGATTTATGAAACAAGCAGCACCAAAGGCTGTGGCACAGGGACTACACAGTGTTTTTCAACGCACAGTATGAGGTATGCATGGCCAGAAGGGCTGGGACAAGCATTGAAAGGAAGACAAGGCAGGAGTTGAGGAATCATCAGGAGTATAAGCCCGTGTGTGCACCTTTATGTGTTGGTTCTATTAAGAAGTGGGCTTAGATGATAAAGCTTTACTGAAAAGAATCAAGAAGTCTGGTGACTGCTACTGTCTTATTCCAGTACATACTATCATTTTGAACCTGGTATTCATAACACCTGTCTCTGACAAGAAAGATGTGTGCATAGCTACAAACAACCCTTTATTAAAAACATCCTTTCTCCATTACAGGATCTGGCAAATACAGGCTGTGCCTCATCTGCCAGTGCTTTTTCATCTTCTGACACTAATGAAGAGTCCACTAGGGAGCAGCTGCCTCAGGTACAGTGAAAAAGCTCACATGAAGCTTTGTTCAAGGTACTTAAACACTTTGGACAGAACATGACAATGATATGGTTCACTATGCCAGATAATCACACCATTTGTGTGAGCTTAACCATCACTTAGAACTTTTCCACTAGATCATATCTGGCTTCCTCCATTTTTCATTACACATAGTGCAAAACAGAACAAAACTACAAATCAATTTTCACTTGAAAAAGATTTGTTGGTGTTTTATTGAAAGAAAGGAAAGTAACACACTCCCAAAATTTTCCAAACATGTTTGTGACTCCTGAATTGCCTACAATTCTAGCTATGTGTAAGGATGGGGATTAAAACAGTCAAATTCATTTAAAGTTTTCAAAACTTTAAATTTATCTTCTCTGTTTACTGAAACTTCCACACGAAAAGTCTTAGCTCTCATCCAATGTTCATGATCACTATCAGATGAAACCTTTCATTCTCATTTTCCCAAGTTTGCTGGTAGCCCCTCTGCACAGGTAGGTCTGTGATGTTTGCTCTGCTCTCTGTTCTCTTTCCCTTCCCCTGATGTGTTTTGTTTTAACAGCCTTCAAAGCAAGTTATTTTCTTTGTCACCATGTCTGAGCACAGTGGATGATGACAGGATCATCAGGGCAAAATGATTTTTGTGCCTGCTGTTTTAAGAGTCTGGCTTAGGCTCTCAGTTTCATTGGAAAAAGCCCACAGCTGTAAAGTGTTGGAGGATTCATGCTCAGCAAATACAGACTCTAGGAGAACTGGAGATATTCTTGGACATTTTTAATTCATGCCTACAAAATGTTACCTTCCTAGGACTTGTAACTTGGTATGAGTTGAAAATAATGACGGAACAAAACAAACCTCTTGAACAAAGTTTGGAGTCCAAGCTATGATCAAGAGACTTACACAAAAGAGAGGGGCAAACTTAAGCTTCTCAAATGAGATTATAACTATTTTTTCATGTGGGTGTGAGAAAGGAAGAACATGCAAGCTCCATATGACAGCCATACAGAAAGAATTTATGAAGACTTTCTTACCCACTAAACTAGAAAAACAAGTTATATGATAGGAGGAATAAGAAAGCCAACTACATTTCAAAAAAAAAAAGCTGAAACAAATCAGTAGGAACAAGAGAGAAAAGTATTAAACAGAGAAGCAGCAAGGAGAGAAAGTTGTTTTAACTATCTAATATAGAGCTTTGGGATAGGAATTCTGATACTGGGGAGAAGGTTTTTTCCCATCCTCCTGGAAGAAGAAACGATGGTCATGGAAGTAAAGGAGCCAGGGATGTCACAATGGAGAATCTCAAAGTTGAACATGTGGCCTCCCAGACTTTGGGGAAATAAATTAATTTTCTCCATTGCTTTGAAAGTGCTGAACCACTGACCCTTACAGACCAAGCTGCAGCCAAGTAACAACTGTCAAGCTACACTTGGTGGCCACTTACTTTTCACAGTAGCTAAAAAAGTCTCTCCCCTTGTTCTTGAAGAATATAGTAAAGAAAAAAATTTTTAAAATTAGCATTTACTATGAAATATTTCATAAGGAATATTTTATTCCAAATGATTAATTAAAAAAATCATAAGCAACAAAACCACATATGTTCACAGAAAAGAGCTCGATGATCCTTGTGACATAAGGAGCTTAACAGCCTGACTGTTGTTTCTCTGCAGAAGGAAGAGGGAGACTGAGAAATAACCTCCCTTTAGAAAAGCATCAAATTTAGCTTTGAGGCTAAGTGAAAACTTTTTAATAAAAGGAAACAAAGATAGTATATTTACCAACATCACAATTGTAGCTATTAATCGTTTTGGATCAAACATTGCCTTCAGTTGCTTCAGTGGCCCCATCAGGAAACACGTACTAATGGAAGAGAAAAAACCAAAACAAATTGTAAATCACTTTCAAATAACTCTTTCTGAAAGACAGTAGGTAATTAAACTGTTTTCCAACAGATAGATGACTACAAAGTCTTTAAAAAAAGATACTTCAGTGCTTAGCAACTGAGACTCACTAGAACAGAAGGTGAAATACTCCATGAATTTAGCCCTGGAAACAGTTTATGAGTCACCCATGATCACGAAACTCTTTCCAAAATATTACCAGTGGAAAAAAAACACAAACCAGGCAAATATAAGAACACCTATATTGCTTGAGATAAGAGAGGACAGAGTGTGACAAGGATATACCTAAGGAATAACAGAAGAGCATAGAAGCAAATCTGTTTTCATGAGAAAAAACACATTTCCATTAATAATCTGTTTCATGGTGCTGAATGCCATTTATAAATAAAGACAAGAAAGCAGTGCAGTTACAGTTAAATTTAAATCAATTTAAGAGATACAAAAGGAGGAGATTGAACAATGACTATAAGTAGCTCTACATGAATTTGGAGATGGGTGGGTGGTCAAAGATGTTTTGATTGTTATTTTAAGATGGTAAGCACCATAATGGACAGAAAAAAAAAAGATTAGAAAACTCAACTGGAGAAGTAAATGAGATCATATCCAAGATTTCAGGAAAGATAATGGGAACAAATATAGCGATTGGAGCTTTTTACATTACCAAAACATTATAAGTATAGCAAAGTTATCAAGTTTAAGTCTAGTAAATTTTGTGTTGAAGCTGTTAAACAACTGACTTGCCAAAATAGTGTCAAGATTAAAAAGACCAACCACAGAAAATTTTTGTTTAACAATAATATTTTTTTTTTTGACCCAGGCACAATGCAAGTAGCTACAATCAAGATTACAGGGAAGCTCTACCTCTTTTAGTCAAACTCAGCAAGCAAAAAGGCAGAAAAAAGTTCAGTAGTTTGTATTAATACTCCTGCTTTTTTACACTCTGTAGTTAACTTGAAGGGAGAATGAAAATCATCAGCAACACCACATGCTGTACCTTTTCATGCAAAGAAATGCCATCTGAACTAAGAGCTCACAACCTCAGGAGTAATTCTCTGGCTTCAAATATTTGAGATGAGTCTCTTTCTTCCTTGTCATTCTGCTTTGTAGAAAACACAACAATTTAATGAGAGAGTTAAAATGCCTGTAATCTTGTGGTGGTCTGAATGCTTTACTACAGAGCAGAAAACCTAGTCTAACTCCTTTTCTAGTTATCCATTTTTATATTAAATGAAGCAGGGAAGAGTTTGATAGAGCTTTCTCCTGAAACCAATCATAAGCCTTCTATGACAAAAGAAATATGGGCATCCACATTCCATGCAGTAAATAAAACTCAATCTTCCACATCAGAATGTTCTCCTACCAGCAACTTTGCACATGAATCTCCTTCAATTTTTTTAATCTTTTGTAGATAGACCTCAAATGTCCATATTAAATGGAAAGAAGTCTTCACAATTTAATAGAAAAAGAATAGTTTTAAATTCACTGCAATCCAAACTGATTTTTTCTCAGTATTGTTTCATCTTTACTGTTGAACCATAAAATTAAATTAAGACCAAAAAAGGGTATGTGAAGAACTAGAAGAAAATATTAGTTAGCTAGTGGAAGGATAGGGATGAGGAAAGTACAGTGGTAAAAAGTTTTGGCCACATAAAACAGGCAGAAAAAAATATAGAAAGCAAAATGCATTGTTTGTATTTTTATTCATATTGAGAAAACATCACAAGAGCTGCTACAGAGACTAGAAGAGATTCCATACAGAGCAGAATGGCTGTGAAAAAATTCTAGACATCCTCCAGTTAAACAGAATAATTCTTTTAGATACATCATTCTGTGAGAAGACACTCATCATCCCTGAGAATAATCAATTATCATGTTTTCATGTTCATAGTTAGAAAACGATGGTAAAAACAAGCCAGAGGGGACTAAAGAGGCTAGTAAGAGCATTTTGGTTTAAATACAGACTTGCAAACAAGCCTAGAAAAGTTTAAATCTGCTTGTCAATTTGGGACTTCAGTGTAATCTCCTACTGTTCTTAGAACACAGTTGCTTGTTTTTTTATATTCAAAAGGACTATGGAAGGAGAAATGGGCCTCTTTTTTCTTCTAATTTTAGCTGGATTGCAGACTAAAGTTTTTCAGCATTCTCCTGAAAGAAATACTAGTCTGTAAAAACTTTCCTCCTAACTCAAACTTGATTAGTACTAAGTTTCTAAATGCTCATTCAAACTGAAAAAATGAAAACACAATCAAAGTACCAGGTAAAAACAACACAACCAAAAAATCTCACCCCAAACCAACAAAAACTAAATAATAAGATAAGGGAGAGAAAGGCAAACACTTAGCTTTGCCTATCTCCAGTATTAATTTTGTCTTGTTTTTATGAGATGGAATAGTTCTACTAATTGAGACTCAATGTCAGTATAGACACTATTGTCTCCTAACAAATTTGAGGAGAAATTTGTTTCTCAAATATTAATGTCAAAATTACCTGAGTTCTAACACATTAACAATGTTTTGATTCAAAAGTTAAATTACTTGACTGAAGTCAGACTCCATGAAAGTCAAGACCAGACTCCATGGGGTTTGAGTTCCATGACCATGCCTCAACTACACTAAGATAATAACAGAAGGAGGACAAACAGAAATTGAAAACACCTTATGGACATTAAGTTGTTTCTTATGTGTCTTTCAAACCATGAAAGGAAAGCTTTCAATCTTAAGAGGCCCCCTGCTGCAAATCTTTTAGGACTAACTGTTACGTGGAACACTTCAAAGAAACAGAAAGTTTAAAAATACACTTTGAGCAAATTTTAGATTCTGCCTTCAGCCTTACAGTCAAAACAAGGATTTCCTGAATGTTTCCTTTTTGGAAGTTTTCTTGGAAACAGGATGATCTCTCTGTTAAAAGCAAAAAGCTCCTAACAAAGTATCCACACAGAGAGCAGACTACCAGTTTGCTCCTGAAGCTGAGGTACTTCTGTACCTGGCAGATTCATACTTGAGATAGCAGTTGTGATGTGTCCACAAACAGGTGTGTAAGGTAACTGATAAACAACAAAACTGTAAAACAAACAAGTTTTTGTTATTAGCATTCAATATAAAACAATGTTGTTTACACACAACATAGCACTCCAGACTAAAAGCAAATGGAAATGTAGCTGGAAAGGAAAGCGCTTTTCTAAAACCAGTAACTAAAAAAATCATACCTGGCGAGCGCAGCAATATTTCCCAGGGTGTAGAACACTGCAAAAAGTTTGATCCCCTTTGGGAGCCATAGCAATGCTGTTCCCTATAAAAGACAGGTTATTGGTACATTTGCAATCAGTTAATTCTTATAGTCCATAAATACAACTTGATACTACGAGGAGCATCATTCTGACATAGACTGGCAGGGCACGCTGCTCTCGGAGTTGCAGCAGTCACTACCCAGAACACTTCTATTGCCACCTGCTGGCAAACAGTGTGTTGGTTCACTGGATTTCTAGACATTTTTACAACTAGGCAATGTTTGTTTATATTATTGGACACATTTATTTGTAATGTTTATATTCTATTTCACAACACTTTCACTTTTGTTACAGTGCCCCACTGTACATCCTGCACCTCTGCACACAAGATAAAATGTCAAAAGCTTCACTAATATTCACCATCTCCTTTCTCCTCCAATCAACCACTTGGACTTGAAGGCTAAACAGAAACATTTTAGAGGTCTTACTTCCAGATCTCTCTTCTTTCCACTGATCTTAAAAAAAAAATCCAAAGCCTTCTGCTGATCACAGTTCCCTATGATGATTAGGGAGAAAAGGAACCACAGAAAAGGGTTGAAGATCACCTAGATACAACTGCCATGGGCAGGGGTCCCACTAGACCAGGCTGCTCAAAGCCCCATTCAGCCTGGCTTTGAACAGTGCCAGGGATGGGGCATCCACAGCTTCTCTGGACAACCTGTTCTAGTGCCTCACAATAAAGGATTTCTTCCTTATATCTAATCTAAATATCCCTGTTGTCAATTTGCACCCATTACTCCTTGTCCTTTCACCACAGCTCCTAACAAAGAGTCCCTTCCTGGCTTCCCTGTAGACCCCCTTTAGATACTGGAAGGCTGCTGAGGTCTCCATGCAACCTTCTCTTCCCCAGGCTGTACAGACACAACTTCCTCAGCCTGTCAGAGCCCAAAGAGAGCCTCCACTAGAAGCAAAACAAACTGTGATCTGCACACTGTGTCCTGAAAAAATCCAACCAAACAAAAAAGCAACTGCATTCTACTCAAATGCAATTTTAGTGGAAATCTGTGGGGAAAAGAAAGAAAAAAAAAGGGAGGAAGAAAGAGGGAGGGAGGAAAGGAGGGGTGAGGAGGGAGGAAAAGGGGAGAGGAAGGAGGAAAAGGGGAGGACTTCCCCAATGTTTTTTCAGCTGCTTCTGGGAGTTTCCATGCAGCTGAAAAACTGCCTTCTAGTGCAAGTTACCTGTGTCAGATTTTGACAAAGCCAAGCAATTAATAGACCTCAACTCTTAACTGCAGATCTGCAGACTCCTGCCAGCCCCCAAAGTTCAGGAACGAACAAATGATTTGCTGACTGTAAAACCACCAGGAGTGCAGGAGGTTTTTCAAGTGTCAACACACAACCACAGTCCTCACCTATTGATTTGCTGAGTGTGACATCCTACACTTGTGGTTTCTTCAGCTTTTAAAAACCTTTCAAGCTTCCCCCCTCTTTTTTCCTCTTATTGGAGACAATAAAAATAAGATGGGTACACACCCCTTTCCTCATACATCAGTTACGAAAATAGAGCATATTTTGTCAGTGTTCAGACCTTGTAGTAAGAAAATGTATTATGCTACAGTAAAAATGCTCTCTTCTGTAACTGGAAGTAAAATTGCCAAAATCATAATTTAGAGATCAACAGCTAATTATACATTTAATGTCCAGTTAAATAAACGCATACAAAATCTAGAATGCAGGATAAAGCAAACATGGAATCACACACGAAGCAGGAATGTGAATGAGGTTCAACTGCAGAACAGTAATAAAGTGCAAAGAAAAAAATAGCTTTACTTACAAGAAAAGAACACAAAATGCCAGCAACAAAGCATATGGCAAACCATCTGACTCGAGTACCAAAGCTGAGTGTTGAGGCATCAAGGACCTTAATAGGAAGAGAGGAAAAAGAGGATATTACAAGCCCAGTTTAGAACAATCTAAAGGACATCTCTTCCTTTACCACTGAAGTCCTTAATTTCAAACAAAATCATTTTCAGGCAGAAATAATTATTTTACCTTGCTTAACAGTTGTTTGTGTATTAATTCTTTCATATTAAAAAAAAATTGTATTATCAATATGGAAAACATTGAAACATACAAACAAACAAGACAAAACCAATAAAGGTATAGCCACACAATTGAAAATAGTCACAATTGTACCAAATCAAGAGAATGAATGGACCTTCCAGCAATTTGCAGAGGAATTAATCCATTTAGATTCTTACAAACATTACCACCTTTTCCTGTTACTAGAGAGGATCCCTTGTACATATTAAGGCCAGTATCCACTGCAAGCATTACAACTCCAATTACTGTTCCAATTACCTTCCTGAAGGTGTAGGCAGATTAACACAGTTTGTCTCATCAGACTAAGCTGACTTGCTGAAAGGGAATATTTCACTTCCTGCTTCTCCAATGACTCCAGAACCTAATGAGCTGAGCTACCTGACAACTCCTGACACCAGAACAGAATTGGTGTTGCTTCTATTTTGATGACTTGGCTAATGAGCCAAGCCAGCTCTACAAGCTGTCAGAAAAGCAGCAGGGCTGATGTAAGGAAAGAGGCAGGGCCACCTATCTGGCAGAAAGGCCCCTTTCAGCAGAAGTGATTTGTTAGATATGCTCAGCTCATCTCCACCCACGCTGAAAGAACAATGCATTTCATCTTACTCCAGGTCACTACAATTAAAGGTACTTTCTGTTCTAAACTGGCCTGTTAAGTGAAGTGTTGCCTCAGCTTACATAAAATTACTTTTAAAAAACAGCTTTCCTATTTGTTCTGATGTCACAGGCAAACTAGCTCTCTTGTTATCTAGTCAACAAGTATTTTAATCAAGTCTTATTTACAAAATATACATAATAGACCTTCTCCAGCCAATGAGTATATTTCTCCTTATCTCTTGAGAAATTTCTCTTTCAGGCAGTGGTAAGCTAACCAAGGAAATTTTGTAACTGCTTAGAACAATTTCACATCTGTACAAATGAAGAACATGTATCTAGTTTAATAAAAAACTGCCACATGCATGCACACATAAAGGTGCTGTGATGACAGAACTTTCCAAAGGTCAGATGCAGCTTACCTCGTTAGGTCCAACACTTTATCCTTATGCATGCATTAAAGAAACAGACAAAAACAGTAACTGAACAACGGTTTAGTATTTAAAATCATATTTGATAGAGTCCTGAATGCCTGCATTTTTAAGAAGAGTAGGAATAGCTGGTAGCACACAGCTGAAGATAGCCATTTCAATCATGCCTTTAGTTCCACCTATTCACGCAACTAATCACAAGCACACACACACCAAAAAACAAAAAAGGAAAAATCCTTTCCATCTGTGTTCAGAAATGAAGTGTAGATAGGTCAGTAATATCAATAAACCCAATACACACATTTCAGAATGCCTAGAAAACAGGGAAAAGATGAAGATAAATGTTTCATTCAGGTGCATCAGGCTCATTGTTGACACTCACTGCTCTCCTAATCTTATTATCTGACAGTGCTCCTGAAGTGACTACCAGGAGATTTCATTCTTCACATAAATTTGAAAACAGCTTTATCTTCATTTTAATCCCTAACAGTTAAGAGGTAAAAAAAAAATAAAATAAATCGAGCACAAGAAATAAGAGAACCACACAAAGGCTTGGAGCAAAAAATACCACAAACCCCCAAAAGTTTGATACATTTTATGGATTTAACTCTTGAAAACTGTTTGCAATATATGCACATAAACTATAGGAAGATAAGCTGTGGCAAGAGGGCTGCCAGAGCATTCTGTGTAATAAAAGAAATGCATTAAATGGTATTAAAATGAAGGCTCATCCTTCTAACCATTCCCAACGATGTCACAATTTATGTTGTCAAGCTAAACCTATTTAATGCAGTGTTTGAAATCCTGAAACTGGGGGCCTGGTAATGCATTTTCTTAGTCCCTAATACCTAAGAGGACTGAGGGGAGACCTCATTGCAGTCTACACCTTCCTGATGAGAGGAAGCAGTGGGGAAGACACTGATCACTTCTCTGTGGTGCCCAGAGACACGACATGAGGACACAGCTGAAGCTGTGAAAGGAGGTTTAGGTTGGGTATTAGGAAAAGGTTTTTTTACCCAGAGGGTGGTTGGACATTGGAACAGGCCCTCCAGGAAAGTGGTCACAGCACCAGGCTGACAGAGTTCAAGAAGTATTTGGACAATGCTCTTGGGCACATGGTATGACTCTTGGGGATGGTTCTGTGCAGAGCCAGGAACTGGACTTAGTGTTCCTTCTGGGTCCCTTCCAAGCCAGGATATTCTACAATTTATACTTTTTTGGGTTTCATGGAAGCAATGGAACTAATTGTCTTTCCAAGATGCCTTTTTCAGCACTGCAGAGAAGCACCTTGCTGCAAAAGCTGAGTTACAGACACGTGTATCTGTACAGATCCATGTGTTCAGCTGTGTAAACCACAGGCAGCAGCTTGTGCTGAAATGCCAGGCTCACTCTAGAAGCTGAGGCTCTGACACTGCATGTATCCTGCCACACGTGCTGCAGGCAGTAATTTCTATACTAGGGACCATGATACACCCTGAGGTGACAGCTTAGGTTCTCAGAGACTATGAACCCTAAGAAAAAGGAAGTCTAAGCTGCCCTTACAACAAAAGCAGGAAACAACACAAAGGTGCTGAAGAATCTTTTTGTGCGTCTGACATAAATGATACAGCTAACCCCAGATCTCTGATAAAAAGAGCTGTCCTTGCAGTCTAGGGTATTTGCATGAGCAAAAGCTTTTACTTAGGAGACCAAAAGAAATTGCTAGGCATGTTCCACATCTGTAGTTCGTGTGGAGAACTGCACAATAGAGGTGGCAAGGGAGTTCCTGTAAAATGTACCCTTCTTGCTATACTGCTTATCAGCTTGTTTCTAACAAGTAAAAGAAAATTAAACTGAAATCAACAAAAGGAAATCCTTAGTTTTCTATTGCTAAACTATCATGCCAAACTCCGGGGCAAGGAGCAAAGTTTTTTATTCACAGGCTATTTAAAGCTAATTGTATATGAAAGAAATGACCAAGACATCCAAAAATCCAGAGGAAACCTTAAGTGGAAACTGGAATCCGGAATGGTGACTTTCTGAACCATAAGGAACTGATACAGGAACTTGCAATAGCCTGATACACAAGCTGCAAGTGTGGGTAACAGCATCATTGCTGAACAGTTTGCAGTGGACACACAATAAACAATATAACGATAATCCACACGGCTGCTTTTGATTGAAAATATTTCTCGTGGCTCTGAACATCCACCTAGGCTCCCCCATATACTAATGATCTTATAACAGTTTTCCATGTGGCCAAACAGAAAAACAGAACCACTTTATTTTACTATTCCAGAAGCTAACAATTACACCTTCTCTCAACGGTAAATATGCAAGTCATGGAGAAAATTCAAAGAAACATTGAGTAAATTTGTAGAATTGAGTTTCTAACCATAGTGAAAAAAAGTATTTATAGAGATATATCCTCATCTTTCCCTAACAGGTCTCCTTATATGCATTTCTATCAGCAGTAGGGAGTAAAATACAAGAAAGGAAATATAAGAAATGTAAAAATATAAAAATATAAGAAATATCTGGTCTATTCCTCTTTGTTGAATCCTTGTTGAGTGCTTTAAGCAGCTGTCACCTGTCATGTCACATCCAATACGCCACATGGACTGATTTTACATTCGTTTTGGTGTTGATAAAACTAAACAGCATAATGGTACCCTGAAGACATTATAACACTGCTACAATTATTATTTATTATTGATTTTTCTGGTAATGAATTACTTAAAAATATATATATATTTAGAATAATGGATCTAATTGCAGCAAGAAACAAGAGCTGGTTTTCTGAAGAGTTTAGAAAGTACAGAAAGACTTCACTGAATCATCACACATGTCTTTCATTACAGACTTGTCTTCTACTTAGCAGGAATGACTTGTGACTTCTTGATAATGGTTCTGCAAAAATCAAGGGAAAGAATACAGAGATATCTATGGACATGAACCATATGATGGCTGTTACAGAACTATCAGATATTCCAAAGAGAGGGCTTTTGTTTTCAGCCAAACACATGACTCGTCTCCAGAAAGATCATAAAAACAGCTGAAGATTGTACACACACTGCATAACCTCACACTTTCTTCCACAGCCCCACCTCTTAACAAGTGTTCCTCTCTGCATGGGTGCACGTACTTTTTTGCTCTAATACACACACTTTGAAAATAGTCAGCACCACTCAGCTCTAGCTTTAGTGAATGTCACATATGAATTTCCTCTCTAAAAAGAGGCTTGACTTCCACTGTTCTACAAGCACATTGCTACCTTGAGAGAAAAATACAGCTGAGAAATTGCCTGACTTAAACACTTGACTTTTTTAAAGTCAAGGGGTAATTATTTATTTTAAAGACCTTTCTGGTTCATCTCGGTATGAAGCTCCTTGGCACTGCACCAAAAACACATTTATAAGTTTTCTTCTATCATGTACCAGACAGGCTTTAAGTATAGGCAGACTTTTCTTATTTAAAGTCTTTTCTGGCTGTAATAGTACTATTACATGCAATAGTGAAATCCTATATAGCTTAATTACTGACATTTAACAAATTAAACACATTCTTAGCTCAGTTCTCTCCTCAAGATAGAAAACTCGAATATAAAAGCATTAAATATGTAGGCATTTATTTACTGCTTGCCACCTTAAAAAAAACCCATCACAGCATCAAGTAAAGGAAAACTCTATGTCACTACCATGTGCCTTGTGTGAAACATGCCTGGTGATGGCAGAATAATAATTCTCTTGGAACTAAACTGAGATTAACAGAAATGTAAGTATTTCTTTGATAATCCTGAGAAGAGCGGAAGATGAAGCATCCCTCCCAAATGCTGGCAGCCAGTTCTGGTTTGATAGGGCACAGATTCTTCACTGCTTCCAGAATCAGCAGACACAATTTAGCTGCTTTGCTGTGGCAGAGGCCAAATTCATGAACCTTGAAGACCAACGACAACTCAGTGCAAAATCAAGTGAAGCATGCCAGCAGCAAGCTGATAGAACTAATAATGGCCCGGCTATGCTCAGGTTGTGCTGGTTCCCCAGGGTTTCTTAGCCACAGCTCAGATCCCAGCTACATTCCAGCCTCCTCTACCATGCTCCAGCACCCTGGAGTCAGCAAGCAATAGCAAGACAGTCCTTGATGTGGGGCACTTTGACCTGCAGTCACATGAATTAAGAGGGAGCTAAAAGAATAAATGGTCCTTTGTAAGCATGCTCAGCTTTGCTTCAACCTAGAGATTAGTTCTCAGGAATGTATGGTCTTCAAACACAGCAAAAACAAAACAAAAAGAACTGCTGACAATGAGGAAGACAGTGGGAAGGAAATAGAAAAAATTAGCCATACTTAAGGAGTAAGGGGCAAAAAGTAACTTCAGCAGAATGCACACAAAACGATGCTTGTGTAAAGAAAATCTTTGTTTCTGCAAATTAAAGGGTATAAGGGAGTGAAGAAGCAATTTACACTGACCCGCAGACTCAGGTCAGGTTGGAAGGGAGCATAGTATATTATCTGGCCCAAACTCCCTCCTTAAGCACAAGAAAACCTTCTAGAAACCGAAGGGCCCCAAGCCACCAACACAGCCAAAAGCTTCACACAAGAGTAATTCTCCAAAACGCACCCTCCGGGCAGAGCCTGCTGCCCTCAACCCTCGTCCCCCGGCGCACGCCGCAAACTTTGGTCTCTCCTTTGCCCGCCCGTCTCTGCCCCGCTCTGACACGGTCGGGCAGGCCCGGGAAGCGGGGGGTGTGCGCGCAGACCGGGGACGGGGGAAGGCAGCGCGGCGAGCACGGCAGCCCCGAGCCACGGACCCCGGCCCGGGGGCGCCGGGAGGCTCCAGCGCCGCCCCAGCCCCGCACGCCTGGCGTCGGGGAGGGGAAGGGAGAGCGGGGTCTCGCCGGCCCGTACCTGTGCCGTCAGTCCCTGCTCCTCGTCGTCCTGCCCGGCCAGCACCCGCCGCAGTTTCTCCATGCCGGCCCTCCCTGGCAGCGCCGCGCCGGGGGTCGGGACGGGGCGGGACGAGGCCGCGCGCCGCCACGGGCCGCCGGCCCAACCGGGAAGTGACGCGCGCCCCGAGGCGGGGCCGCGCCTGCGCACTCCCGGCCGCTGCCCCCGCTCCCCGTGCGACGGCGCTGGCGCCAGCGCAGCCCTCGCTGCAGGCGCCGCGGGGGAAGAAGGGCTTTTTCAGCCTGACCGCGGAATCGGGCTCCGAACAGCAGCGTGATTTGGATGAAGACAGGACACAGCACCGCGGGTGCGCAGGGCCCCGTTAGAACCGCGTTGGGACACGCTGGTGCTGGGGTACCTCGTGCAGGTGGAACTTCCTGAGCATCAGGTTCTGTCCGTTACCGCTGGTCCTGTTGCTTGGCACCACCGAGCAGGCTCTTCAGATGATGCACAGGAAGTTCCACTTGGATAATGAGAATAACTTCTTTACTCTGCAGGTGACCTGACACTGGAAAGATTGTCCCGAGAGTCTCCCTCGTGTAGTCTCCCTCACTGGATGTGTGCAGGAAGCATCTGGACGCGATCCTGTGCCGTGTGCTCCAGGATGAGCCTGGAGCACAGCGTGGTTCCGAGCAGCCCGCGGTGTCCGGCTCGGCCTGGCGTTTGCAGGGGCACGGTGCGGGCCGGCCGATGTTTGGTTCCCCACTGCCGGGCTCAGGCACTCTCCGAGCCGCAGCGCCAGCAGCCACGGCCCTCCTTGAACTGCGGCTGTCCGAGGCATCCAGCGCCCACTTGTGAGCAAGTGAGCTGTTTTTCCAGCTAGAATGGGTGGGGTTTGGAGAAATGGGATTAGGTGTGGACACCGTTTTTTAGAGATTTCCAGTGGGGCCCTGTGGGGTCTATTAAGCTGTGCCCTGTCGGAAGGCGTGGGGCAGAGGCCATCACGCTGCCCCGTGTCTTGGCTTTGCCTGCTCGTTCCCAGCAGCACTCCATCCTCCATCCGTCCTGTTCAAGCCTGATCATTCCGTGTAAGTCTTCCCTGTCCTGCTCTCTTCAGATGCTGACGCTGTGTGCCCTCTGGGGCTGTTTTGTGTGGGTCTGCTGAGTGACCAGCCCTTGGACCAACACCTCAGCACCGGCCTGGGTCGTTTGCACGGGGAACAAGGCTGATGGCCGGAGGAAAGGATCCAGGTGTCACATGCAAAGTGACAGGAGGCAGCAGTGTGGGCTGTGGCAGAAGAGGGAGATGGGTGATAAAGGCTGTGTAACCTGCTGCTGTGTGAATGAAACTTGATAAAAGCCAGGGCAGCAGAGCCCCCAGTGAGGCCCTTGGGACAGAAACCTTCCCTTCCCACCCTCCTCCCCTCCCCACACACACTTAAGAAGTTTCCCGTGTACCTTCTACCTTGGCTTTTAAGTAAAACACTTGGACACAAAATCTACCTTTCCAGCTTGACGACAGGCCATTGGCATCTCAGGAAGCTTTAGGTCAAGGCAGACATTAATAATGGAAGAAACACTTCACACATGGCTGTGTGAAAGTAACCAAACAACAGCAAAATGTCACCTGAGCCAGGCAGCCTTGCCCATACCTTGTGAGGACCTGCACAGGGACAACTGTGTAAGAGAACAACATAACCATAACCCTGTAAGAAGGGGAGGAGAAATGAGAGAAAAAATGGAGAAGGTATATGAGGGTGTGTTTGAGTGTGCACATATCATCTTAGTAGGCCCAAAATTGTAACAAAATGATTTGTTGCGTGTTTTAATTTCAAAGCCTATGTGAAAGCAAAATTTAAAACCAAGAACGTTCTCTTTGTTCTTC
>VZUI01039298.1:0-37091 GCA_013401135.1 Cettia cetti
TTTTTTTTTTTTTTTTTTTTTTTTTTTTTTTTTTTTTTTTTTTTTTTTTTTTTTTTTTTTTTTTTTTTTTTTTCTTGGTAAAAATCTTAAAGTTATGAACATTCCTGAAAATTCACTCTCACTTCTGATTGGTCCAGTTCACCAGAACTGGGTGTCCCACCTCACAGAGTCTTCATTAGGATTTATATGTTAGATACCCTTGTGCTGTCACTTACAGCAGCTGGCTGGGTTAACTCTGGCATCTATAAAGTTTACAGGATTCCACTCCTGAGTCTGCATTTCATTTTGTTCAAAGTGAGTGAAAGATCAAAGGAAAATGAAAATGAAGTATAAAAATCAGAGTGGCCTGGTGAAAGGGATGGACATCTATACCCAAATTACTCAGGAGTGAGTGTCAGAATTTAGGTGGTGGACTATCATTATTACACCGTTTCCAGTTTTTCATTCTTTTAGGTGTTCTGTGGCTTGTTAACCATCATTTGTTAACTTGTGTCAACACCACTTTCTGTCATTTTGGGGAGCAGTCAGGGTGGAACCAACAATTACACTGAAAGCTGTCCTAGGATTAAAAACATGTGAAGTTTCCTGCATTTGGTGATGGTAGTGAATGCAAAGGTGCTCTTGCTTTTCTCCTTTTTATCTCCTCTTTTCAAACAGTTGTTGCTCTGAAAATTTAGGTGAAGGTTTGGATTATTTTTGGAATAAAGGAACTACAATAATGTGGGAAAAAGTCTTAAAGGATTTTTTTCAGATAATTTTAAAAATATATTGCACACCGTCTGAAATTTCAGAAAAAAAACCCAACAACTTTTTAACTTCCCAGCACATTGTTAAAATGCAGGCAACAAACAAACATTTATGTTATTTCCCTCCTCTAACCTCCAACACTCTAGAAGGAAAAGAAATTTTGGAAAATAGTGTTCACTTGTGTTCTACAATGCTCAGAGCTACATTATCCATCTGGTGCCTATATGCTCATATCACATTGTCTTCTCACATCTAGTCATTTTTCTGTGCTATGGGACACATTTATTTCAGTGACAGGATGGTTTTGGTATGAGATTCTAGCCATAACCAGATGATATGATAAGCTTAGACATACAGTGATAAACTTACCCATTGAAGTGTTTCCTTAGGCCTTGTGATAACTTGGACGAATAAAACAGTCAGTCAGTCCCTCAATCTTCATATTTCTGCTTTTTTTTTTCTTTTTACTAGAATATATGCCATAATTAATAAATTATTTCAAGAAAAGAGGTACATCCAGTAGGAATGCACATTGGCATATTTTTTGGGAAAAACTAGCCCTCAATCTTGTATATGCTTCACTAAAAAATAGATTATTGCAGTTCACAAGTGAAAAAACAATATTTTGAAAGAGGTTTTCAATATGTATGAATCACAACCAGAATAATGGTAGTTTCATGCTATACTTTAAGGACCACATAACTGTTTTGTTATTAGGCTGTTTTGTTATTAGGTTCAATATATAGACTGATCTATGATGCAAAAAACATGAGGGGTGAGGTATGGCTTCACTTTTTCGTAAACTGTGCCAAATTTTGCACCACCTAAACAAAGTCTCCAAGGTGGTTTGCATTTAATTCTGGAGTGTCTGGAGCTTACCTTGTGAACACGGTAAAACCTCTTGGGTATAGTCCACGGAAGTGGTGGGTGGGCTCTGTGCAAAGGCTGTCTTGTTTTGGGGTAGGGGGGCTTGAGATGGGAGGCTTTTGGGTTACTTTATTTAGTGGTCTTGTTCTGCAATCTGAGGCCAGCATGCTTAGCAGGGGGAGAGAGTTATGTTCTCTCTTTCCAGAGCTTTCCTTCCGTAGGAGTTTTGCTTGTTTGGTTTGGAAACACGCCAGGTGAGTGGAAAAGGAGCTGGGGGTTTAAGTGCATTTTGTTATGTTAGAAAGGAGAAAGCACAGCTTTCAGTAACAGTAGGAACAAGTGGAGGTAGATCCTGAGAGAGGATGTGAGAAACCTGGGACATGCCTGTAGTCTCCCCTGTTGAGGAATGGCACAAACCTTATCAGCTGGTCTTCTATACATGTGCTGGAGCTTCTTTTATCAAAATTGACTCTTTCATTTTCTTTTTGTAAGTCCCTGGCATCATGAAGTATGATTTAAACTTTTTATTTTTCCTGTGTGCTTTGCAATATCTGGAAGCAAGGTCATATATAGCCAGCCTAGTCATTGCCTCCTTTTTACTGAGATTGGTATGAAGATATATGCACACTCCAGTCTCTCTGGAAAGAAGTATTTCAATTCTGAAGGCGTTACTGGGGTCAAACCCAGTAACACATAAATTCCTCTGGTCTCCAAATAGCCCTGAGGAATTCCACTGTGCATGTAAAACTCATCAGCAACAGTTCAAAGTCTGTACCAAACCAAAAGTGTAAATGTCACCTAACAGGCGAGTTTACAGAAATCACAGGGGTGTTAAGTCCAGGTATAAGAGTCCACCTTCCCAGAGCTTTTGTTGTCACGAGTTTGGGTCTGAGCATTGGGCAAACTGTATGGCAGAATTGGAAGCTACCTCTTGAAACTGTGCTGTAGTAGCTGCTGAAGAAACTACAGCTTCCCTCAGTGTAACTTCTCTGAGTGTCCCTTCCCTTCCATTTCAGAGGTTCCTTTAGCTCTGAGAGCTTGGGACATTTTAGGAAAAGTTTGCAATATTTCATCCTTTACTTGCTGTCTTGAGCTAGGGCAGGTTAAAGCCTCTTCTCTAATCCAGATTCCCAAAATATTTCAGTGACTAAATCCAAGGAGAAGAAAGTGTCTTGGGTGCTTACCTACACTTGGCAGACTGTCAGCTCTGAGGCATCAGTTCCCAGTATTGCAAGGTGAGATCTGAATCTCAGGCAGCCATAAATTTCTTGGCCCTATAAATACAAACCTCTTGCCTCTAAAAGAAAAAAGTAATGGATATACATCAGCTGATTGTGAAGAGCTGTTCATGCAGTTCTCTTCCTCTCATTTTTATCCTTGTGTATCTCAGTCACATGGATGAGAGATGCATATAAGGTAAACTTGGCAGGGCATGCCACCTAGAATATGTCACAGGCTTTGTCTTGTTCAAGTTTGGTTCTGTTCCTGTGTGTCATAGGTAGGGAAATCTTTAACATCTTAAGGCATAAAATTCATGTATTGAATTCTTATTGCTAAAATAAGAGAAATTGCATTTCAAGTTCTTCATGACGGAGTTTTCAGCTCTTAATACTTTGTGAGGCATTGATGATGAGGCATTCCTCTATTCCAAATGGGCAAATTATATTGGCAGATGTAACTGCAGGAAGACAAGTGAAGCATCTTATGTTTGAAGTGGAAGTTGTGCAAGTGACAAAGGGCAAATTGCTGGTGGCCTTCCCTCTCTGAAGCATCCTCTGTAGCTTGAACAGGCATTAACTCCTCTTCATAAACTACCCATGGGGGTTTTAAAATATTTATTATTTTTCTCTCTTTAGAAGTTAAAGCCTGCATCTGCCCACCACCAAACAAATCCTTTAAGAATAGATGTGGTTTGATGCTTCTCTGCAGTTGGTACTTAGCAGTGAAGAGAGAAACTTGTGTCTGCAATTAGAAATTAAATTCCTCATCCCTCCTACTGTGTGGGAAGTTCTCATTCCTTCATTCTTGCCCCCTTCTTACAAGGCTGAGGGATGTGGCTGTCCTGAAAAAGCCTGGGACCCCTAAGACAGACATTTCAATGTTAATAGTAATAATTAAAAAAGGTATTCATCTTGCATTTTTAAGCACTGAATAATCCTTGTCAACTAGTTAAGAACTGAAGATGAGTACTTGTTATAATCACCATTTTTTTTTGGGAAAGTAGAAATGGACAGTTAACTGCTGAATAGTACCAAAACTTCTTGGGAGGAGCATTTATAATGACCCCCTTTTTGGTATCTGTGGATATAGAAATCTAATTATAGTGTATTTTAACGTAGCAATTATATAAGCAGACAGTTTTGCTTTTGACCTGTTGTTTTCAATAGACCCAGTTAAATTCTCCTGATTTATTCTGGTAGGTGGCACCTTAGTTCAAAGTTGGAAAAAATAACTTCCATTATGAATAGTAATATTTTTTCTAAAATTATGTCCAAGTTGGGAGGTGAACATCTAAGCTGAATTACTGAATTCTGAGTGCACTCAGATTAAATATTTTTTGGTAGCAAACTAATTACTGCTACTTAACATATGTCCCTATTGCTGCAGTATTTAAGTACAGTCTCAGAATCTGCATAATTTAAGAATAAGGCTTAAAACCCTGGTGGCACAAGCTCTAGGGTGATCAGAGAACAGCAGTACCTTGGCCATTTGCCCCAGAACCACCATGAGCAGCATTAATGAGGAGATGTTTTGCTCCATTTGGAGCACAAGAGAGAAGTTGCTCTGCTCTTTGTTCACCTGGAGTAGACTGAGCTGCCTGAGGCACAGATACTCCTTCTGCTCTGCCATTGATCATAGGTGTGCTCAGTAATTCAGTACAAAAACTTGCCTGTAGCCACAGAGTAAATTTGGGAGGTATAGTCAGCCTCTCTTTTGCACAGCTTTGTCAGAAAAACTGCTTCATTCCTTTTCCTTTCCACGGGGAAAGGAAAACAGTTTTACAACACTTGCTGTCCTAGACATTTGGCACGTAGGGGCTTTTGCCTCCCGCATCTGTCCCTTTTTCTAGTGCCACTTGCTGGTGGGGCTGTTAATCTTGTCCCAGGCTGCTGCTTCTCTGCTTGGCTGACAAAGATCTGAGCATTCTCTCTGTCCTGGTCAGTGTGTGGTGATCAGAGGTCTGGGGAGGGTCCAGTTGAGGACACAGAGCTCAATGTCAGAGCAGATGCACGGAACAAGCAGGCAGAGCTTCTTGGGAGGGTGTTCCCCAGGCTTGGCAGAGATGGTGGGTGCTCTTCAGTCCCTGGGACTGGGACTTCCAGTTAGCATCCCCTGTCAGACTGGGATCCACACCAGAGCTACTGCCCTGAGCAATTCCATGGGGGAACACTTTGCCTTGTTGTCTAAATTTGACTGTATGGTTAGAATGCCTTGTGCTGATTTCTGTGTTCTCCAAATCAAATCCAGTGGAAAAGCAATTTTGGACTAGTAATTATTTCATTTTAATATTGACTTATTTCTACAGTAGTAGATAATTAAAAAATACTTTAGAGAGAAACATTGAGAAACTTGTTCTGGGAATGTCAATAAGAATTTGATGACATTACTATAACACTACTGTTTTTCTTCTTTTTTCTCCCCAGTAAAACTTGGTATGGACCCACTGATTTAGTTTTACAGGACATTGTAAGGTTGTAATGATTTTTTCTTCTACCAACTACCATATTGTATCTATGTTGCTTTTCTCTGTGCATCAATATCTGAAAAGAATATCTGTCATATTTATTTTGTGTATTTCCATGCAAATAAAAAGATTTTATTAAAACAGTGTCTACACTTACCCTTCATAGAACATCTAGATATTTTTCTGCTGAAAGTCAACATGCTTGTTGAATAACAGATTCACTCACCAAAGTTTGGATAACATCTCCCTGAGCTCTGCAGGGATGATGTGGTGTCCCATTAAGAGCCATGGAAGGGAGGATGCAGATTTCTCTATGCCAATCTATAATAAATATGTAAACCCTGATGTCCAAGTTGAGGGCTCGTTTTCCTTTTCTGTATGGGCTGTGGCATGTCTTCTCTGACTAGCACAGTGTGTGATAGCCTGTGCATGTCAGCTGGTTTTGGTTTGTACAGAGGTTTTTGCAGTCATAAAGTGCACCTTCTCTGCCAAGTTTGCTTGTCCAGGAACAACAGGCTCCATGTCACCTGCAGCTGGGTGGGCATCGTGACCAGCTCGACCTTTGAGTATCCAGCCAAAATTTCTTGCCCACTGAATAGCTATCAAGCAACTTTGAGTACTATGCTATTAACTGAAAAGTTACAATAACATCATGGCTGTGTCTGACAACTCTGACATGACATTTCTGAAGTTCACACTCATGTCAGTGCTAAATTAACTGTGGGAATTCTGACAACCCAAATCATGCTACTTTCCCTCCAAGCCCCTCCATGTACAGAAGGATCATTGCAGTTCACAGGGGTCTCAAGCACGGATCTGGGCTGTGCATTATCCTTGTCTGTCTGAAAAATGTAGGCAATAATGAAGCTTATGTTGTTGTCTTAGAATTGCTTCTCAGGAAGGATGTACGCTTGTGGTCAAGGTCAAAGCAAAGTAGAGGAAAAACATGTTGATTTTGGTTGGGAAAGAAAAAGCTGTTTTTGAATGACTAAGGTTCCATCAAAAATGTATTATATAATCACCCCAAAGTGGCCTTTTCCCCCCTGTGGGTAACCCATTTATTTTGTTTTGCTCTGGCCCTTCACAGCAATACCCGTGTGAGTACATTTCTTGTATAAACTCTTAGGATGTTGTCATTTGGTGTCATTCCTAGTTACATACTTGCTTTGTCTTTATTTTTTTGAGACACTGGGGAATAAAACTTGAAACTTCCCCTGTGTCTGTATCATAAATCAAACATTTTGGTGGAAGATAATGGAGCACTTAAAACAGAAATGACAGAGACTTCAATCAATATGATACCTAAAGAACAACAGCTTGTCTGCAGCTTGAATTGTAGTTAATTGAGAGTCAGCATTTGCATATTTAACATGGTGTATTAGTTTAGAAAACAACAAAGAATAAATTCATCCTTCCAATGCATTTAATCAATGTACGAAAATCAGGAAAAAACATTTTTTATTTTATGTTTATTATATTTTTATTTTATGCACAATATTTAAGTAATGTAATGTACACCCTTGGGTAGAGACTATAGAGAATTTAATTCAACTATTCTTTCATTTTAATTCACTTTCTGCAAATGTTTGAGAAGAATTTGTTCCTGCATTTACTGAAATGTCTTCTTTCAGGATTCAAATGCTTCCTGCTTCAGTCCATGTACTCCCATGAAATAGTTTTTGTGGAATTGAACCCTGCAGACATTATTCTCTGCAGACTATCCTTTTCTATGTTCTCTAGGTGCAGATGTGTTTTGGACACCTGCATGGGGATGGCTTGTGTCCCTTGTACTGTGTAAGGGGTGCAGAATCCCCTTTTTAGCACATAGAAAGGGGTTTCAAGTCTGCCATAGTGTTTGAAACCATGAGAAGTAAACTCAACATGGATAAGAGGATGCCCTTTGCCAATATTGTGCAAAGCTAGGAGAAATTGTTTGGTGCAGTATAAATTTGCCATAACCATGCCAGGAAGATTGGCTACAACCCAGTCTGCTCACTCAGCAGGAAAATAGTTGTCACCAAACTTTAATGCTATACTTGCAGTGAGTGTTTTTGCATACCAGGCAGCCCCTGCCACCAGGAAATATTTTAAGAAGCATGTGACAGTGAGGTGAGGACCAGCACAGATTGTTTGTCTCAGCACAGCTCATATTTATTTAAACAGAGGGAAGAGTGCTACTCACTGTGAGACAGGACCCTATTCCCCTGGAAACCAAGGAGAGTATACAAAAGCAGACAGGACTGATACAGAGCCAAGGGGGTTTAAAACATTCCATTAGACAGTCCTTTTCTCCCTTCCAGATCCCTGCTTGCTCCATGAGTACCTTTGTGGTCACTGCCAGCCCTGGTGCTCCAGTCCAGAGCTGTTCATGTACACAGTGCTCTGGGTGTCCTGGAGAAGGGAGCGTACCACAGATCTATAGAACACTAATCTTTGGTATCAGTCTATTGAAATAGTTTGGTTTTTTTAAAAATCTTTACCAGAAGAGGATTAAAAATGCTAAAACTGAAGGAACTGCAGCATTTTGCTCTGTGGTGCAACATATTACTAATTATTTATAACTATACTTAGTGGCTATGTTTAAATTAATTTATAAGTAAATGGTTCACAGGATGTGTTGAGAGAAAATTTAATTTTTAGTTGACTATGAATAGGCAATAAAGACTGCTCATGTGCCTGAAACAGGAAGGTAGAGTATTCAGGACCATTAGCAGAGGTCCCAGATTTTGAGTGTATATTTGCAGACTTAGAAGATGATACTTTGCCAAGTGAGTTCACATCCCTGTGGATGATGTCTTAGGGCTGCATTGAAAGGCTGCCTTTGCACCCTGCAATGACTAATGTAGCACCTGGATATCACTTCTTTCACACAGACGTGGAATGAAAGGTCTAAAACTCAGTCAAACCCTCTGAGCCAAACACTGTGGACCTCCTATGACATCAGAAGAAATACAAATCTGAATTTGAGTCACTTTAGATTCTCTATCACCTCTGCATTGATCAATTTTTTTCCAAAGCAGTAGTTTAGAATAGGAGAAGGGAATACAGGTGACCTTGCCCCTAATAAGTAACAGCTGTGTTAATTACCCAAAACAGCCTCATCCCTGAGGAGTCACAGCTGTATCCAATAAAGATAAGTGTGATAAAAGGGAGTGGGTAGGCTAATGAGAGGGGAATCATGAAGGGGGAGGAACCTTGAGGAAAAAGGAGGGCGAGGACCATGAAGAAGCAGAATCCTGAGGTGAGAGCATCCCTGCAGTGAGGTCAGTGTGGGTGTGCAGCCAGAGCTGTTGTTGGAACTGCAGTCACAGTCTGGCTGGGTAAAAGCTGCACTCAGAGCCTGCAAACTGATCCCTGCAGGCAGAGTTCAGCAGGGAATACCCAGCAGTCAGAGGCTGCAAGGGAAACCCAGAGCAGGAGCTGCTGCAGCCAGAGGCAGGGAATGGTTGGGGTCAGGATGGCTGCGCTGGAAAAAGGAATAAACCAGGGCCCTTTTCATGCTGTGATAGACAAGGAGTCTGTCTTGGCTCATTTCTACCCTCTAACAAGGGTGATGCTGCAGCAGTTTAGGCTTTATATTCCACCTTATTTGACTTTCAGCTCTGTAAACTCTCCACTCACCCACTTGCCACAGCCTAAGAGTGGCTTAGGTGCATATTTGTGGTATTCTTGCTGTAGAGCACTTCAGAGACGATCACTGTGTTTCTAAGTGATACTTCAGTGAAATCATAAATTAATGCAAAGGATGACTCTGTTATCACTGCTAATCAGGTGAGAAATAACTCAGAAAAACTTCATTTAATGCATCCTGGATAAGTCTATTTCTAAAGCCAACAGCATTTATAAATCTGTAATTGCTTTTAAAAGCAAGCTTAATGCAAACAAATATTTTTATTTTAATAAATGTGCTTTTCTTATTGAAGGTTTTGAGCTTTGCTGTGGTTCAAGAGTTCTTCATTGTTCTCAACTTTTACTTTTAAAAATTATTCTAAAACTGAACAAACAGGTTTCTGTCATGGTTAACATATGTTCTTACTTTAATAAATTGTCTCACTGGTAGGTAACTTCATGTTGAGCTCTCAGTATCTCAAATTTTTCAAAGGAATGTCTTATAACTTCTGACATTTAGGACCATTTTTTTAAACCTTCAGGATGCCTTCTCCATTTTTGTTCTCTTATTTTGCTGTCACACACTGAGTTTGTTTAGGAGACTAAACAGAGACCTTCTCAAAGGTCTCACTGCTAGGAAGAGTAGCATTCTAAAGGTTGCCACCTTTTCTGTGGCTACTCAAGGTGCCTAAAATAAAAGTTTGTTGATAATGCAGTATTTTTGGCAATGGTTTGTGACTTGTTATGCTAGCAGTGGTCAGGGCAAATAATCCAGAATTTTGGCATAGGAGACACATCACTTGTCAATCAGCCACCTGAATTTCATGATGGAGGAGCTGAGATGGCAATATTAATATGGAATTTTTGCATATTCTCTTTTTATTGTTTTATTATTGACACAAATTTTAGAAAAAATGACCACAATCCAGAGCTGGCCATAGCTGGGGAAGTGTTTTTTCCTCATTAAAGATTTCATTTTCTTCATCTAGGCATGTTGCTTGTTGTCCTGAACAAAACTTAATTTTAATAAACCCACAGTAGTAAATATTTTGAGGCATCACTTCTAATTGTTTTACAATGGCAAGTATAGGTCAGAGATAGAAGGGGAACCTGCTAAGTCAACCAAGGTAATAAAATGAAAATTAATCATAAACTAATTTTCATGACTGACAATTCCTCTCTAAATTAGAGAAGAGAGCAGAATAACTTTAGAGGAGTTATGGAGAAATATCAGTTTGATTTATGGACAGTAAACTTGCTGTGGCCTGTATATGAATATGTATTTAAATAAAAGCTATACTTCTTGTTTGAAGTGAATCTTTAATGCCACAGTAAACCTTGAAGAGAAAATACAAGCAAATACTCTTCTTCCCACTAAAAAAGAATAGGGGGTAGAAATATAAGATCAGTCAAAGGAACTGGATTCAGAGGAGGCACTCTTGCTCTATATTCTTCTTGTGTAAAAATTTATCTTTCTCCTTGATGAATTCAAGCAGATTCAGAGAGAATGAACCAGGCTGAACACAGTCAAAACCCTGAATTCCTTATGAAGGTGATGATGGTGCCAAAATATTACACCTACAAAAAAAGAGGGAATTTCATGAGGTGAATATATGTCTAGTATTCAATATTGATCTGAGGTTCACATACTCAGTCCCCTTCTCGAAGGGATGTAAAACTCCAAGGGATGAAGTGATTAAAACCCAAATAAAAATCCTAAAAGAACAGATGACAGAACTTCCATATCTATCTTTCAAACTGCTGGCTAGTTTTATGACAGTAACTTCTGATTCTGTAGCTATAAACTCCCTCCCTGCCCCAGCCCCCCAATTATTCTGACGTAAACTATCTTAACTCTTAAATTTACTAGAGAGGGAATAATTTAGTATTTAGTCTAAAGGAATGATTGGCATTGTGTTGTCTTTTGATGACAAAAATATAGCAGTTAAAATAAAAAAGAGCACAATGAATTTTCAGAATTTATGGCCACGTCACTTACACGAGAGCATAGAAATAAGCAACCTACCATCTATCCAAGAAGTTTGATAAACCAGGATGTATCCTAAGGAGTTTAAGACAAATAAAGCTTAATGGCAAGGACTGTTGATTTTTATAGGTAGTAATTCTATTTAACTGGAATATTTTCCAGCTTATTTAGTGGTGCTCATTATCTGGTCTTTATCACTCTCATTACTTACTTCTTACCATGCTAAACAAGTGTTCACTTTCATCTTACCTGTAACTCATAAATGCAGTAATTTAATTCTCAGTCCTCTGTCTGTGGTTGATAACTGCCTAATTCTCCACCACTATGCAGTTAATAAATCAAAATGCAGATTAATCAAGACTGTAAAAAGTAGTCTGTAGCTTATTTCCTTTCTATACCCCAGGCTTATTTTTCATAAGCTCCTTTGTAACATGTGCATGCTCCTGTGTAGCATGTGCAAACCAGCTTATTTGGGAAGTGATGAGGATAAAACATTCATACATTTAGTTAAAACTACTGTCTTCCAATTGTTTTGTACTATTATAGTAGATAGTTGTTGATAAGTATTTTCTGTTGTTGTTGTAAAGATACTTTCCCGTGATAAGAACACTGAGATCAAACACATCTCCAGTTTGCAGCTCTATTTTTGTAGAGCAGCTACTCATACCACATAGCTTGTAAGGACTTATTTGTGGATAATACCTGCCATTGAAAAGTTGCACTAAAATAATTCATTGATTTATTGGAATAAAACTGGAAGAAATTGCTTTAAATTTTAAGTTGGAGTATATATCTGCATGCTACAGTGCTAAATCCCTGTCTGGCAAGTGCTGGCTCTCTGAGGCTCCTGATTGCTCCTTGACTGCTGGGGCTTTGGGGGCCCTGGATGTCCTGTCTTGCCTCAGAGTCCTTACAAAGAAGCTTTTGGGATGCTCATTTTGGTTCTATATGGAGTAGAAATCAGGTGTTGCTGTATGGAAATTTCATGGGTTTGCCTCTTCCCAGTTCTGCTCAAAGTCACAGAAAAATAGAATGAGTGGCATTGAAAGGGCCTTTAAGGATCATCCTGTCCCTCATGGTCAGGGACACCATCCACTAGATGGGAATGCTCACAGACCCATCCAGCCTGGCCTTTAACACTTCCTGGGATGGGACACCAACAACTTCTCTGGGCAAAATGGAGATACAGAGATATTAACTGGAAGATAATATCTCTGAGTATGGCTGTTGTAGAGATATAGGCAGAAGAGAGCAATTTCTTTGTTGTTGGACTTAGATGGAATGGCATATATGTGCAGGAATATTCAAAAGCTGTTTCAGGCAGCAGCAGCTTCAGAGGAGCAGACTCCAGACCTGTTAGTCAGAGGCAAGGTGTTGTGGAAGGAAGTTCAGTGACTGAAAAGGAAGTGGAAGGATGACTTGAATCCTTTAAAAATACCTGAACTCCCAAGCACTGGCTTAAGTTTATCAGCAAACAGCCTGCAAAACTCGGTTTAAAGAAATAAAGCTGTTTCTGAGTTTTGAAAACACGGAGTGAAAACTCATGTCTGATTCGATAACTTGAAAACATTGAGGGCTTTTTTCCTAGTTCAATTTAAGAAAGAAAAGAAAGAACCCTTCTGGCTGTGGCTGTGTATGCCAACCATCATCCAGGAGTAAAGCTTTACAGCTGACTTATAAGCCCCTGAGAGATGGGTTTTCTAATGGAAATACTGACAGCCCCTTGACTAGCAACACTGGCAGGCACTGCTGTAAAAAATGAGGCTGAGAGACACATGATACAGGGCCCAGAAGGTAATTAATAGCTAGTGTGAAATAAAATATAGACACAACATCCCGCAGAGAGCATGACTCAATGGAACAAACTTGTAATAAAGCACAAAGAATGTCTGTTTAGTAAAGAGCTGTATGAAACTGCTTGTAAAATAAATCATGAGCTAGGGCTAGAGACAGCTGAGCTCTCTGTATGTTCCTTTTAAAAAGGAGGATTAACAGACGCCCCTTCACTGTAAAAAAGCCATTTTTGGCAATGGAGAATTGCGGTTAAAATAAAATGGGAAGGAATGAAATGCTAAGTGCACCTATGCAAACAAGATCTTAAGCCATTCCTCAGCAGAAACATGGCAGAGGAAAGTTACAACTGCACCTACCATCTCATCCTTTTAACCAAGTAATTTTTGGGCTAGCTCTCATTCTGATTCACCCCAACGGTCTTCTCATTTGGAATACTTGTCACATGCTATATGTCAAAGCAGGTAAAAATTAGTTCTTGTTCCTTAATTCCCTTCCTTAAATTTTAAGCTTAAAAAATAAATTTAAAAATCGCCACCACAAAAATCTCCCCAAACCCAGATTCTGTTGTCTTGTTTCTTGCTGTGCTTCCACTGCTGTAGGAGACTGTAGTTATGATACTTGAAGGAAAAATATTGTTTTGGGATTGTGCACTAGTATGCCTGATCATAGCTTATTATTGTTAATTTAGCAACAATGTATTAATAAGCTCCTACCTTATTATTGTTAATGCATCCTATGTTCACATTTCCAAGGCAGAAAAGTAAGTTGCTCCAGATTCCTAATCCAATTGAGTTAGACATCACAATGAATGTATTCCCAACACTAACAGTCCCCACACCACAAATCTTGGAAGGTTTCAGATTTAGGATGGTGCAAGCACTTGCCATGTCACTGCTACTTTAATCTTTATCAGGCATTGTTGGCAAGCCTCAATCCAACATTCCTTGAGGTAGGACTAAAAATACTTGATGAGTGATAAATTTCAGCTTCTGTGATTTCTACTGCTAATTAACATGTAAGAATATCAAAGCACACTATTTAAAACTGCTGACTGAAGCTGAAATATGGGAGCACTGCAATGTCAAAGTTGACTTTGTGATACGTTATCGTGTAAAAAACGCAATCAAAAATATCTTATCCAAATACATTTTTGTAGTTTTTTTGTTTCTGCTTTGTTTTATTTTATGCATCCTTAGGGGGTTAAATCAGAAATTGCCTTCTAGGTTCTTATGCTGCAAATCTTCTGTGCTGATGCTTCTCAATGTTTTTATTTCTTGACTGAAGAGCAGGGACCTGTTTAGTGTCAAGTTCTGTACAACAGGGAAATACCACACACATCATCTTTGTGACATACTGTTGGAGACTAAAACACTTCCCTTACATCTTCTACGCTACAAAAGTAGCTGAAGAAGTTTGTCTTCTGATTTCAAGCAGTCTGCTAGTTAGTTTTGCCATAGTTTCAGTTCCCTATCATTCTCTACCTTAAGCCAGTAGTGTATTCTTTCACGTTAAGGCTTTACTAATAGTATTTTAATAATTATTCTGAGTGCACAACACAGCCAATCACAATAATAGCTTTATATAAAGTTGGAATCAACTTCAGAAAAAAACCCCAACAAAACCCATTAGAAATCTTAAAAACTCTCCTGCTATTTGAAGTGTAAAATGTGAGAAGTAAACTAGAAAGACCCCCACCTATGCTTGGCAGAAAGTTTGGAGGCTCCAATAAATGAGCTCTTGCGAATGGCAGGGGGTGAGTTTAATGATATATTCTCTGCCCTTCACTTTGCTTTGACTCTGACATGTGAGTGGTTGGAACAAATGTTTTCTCAGCTGCTGCAGTCATGTGATGTTTATGCTGGACATTTACAAAATGTGTAAATCCCAGCTAAAGTGAATTCTGGGCCCTGGTTCTTTCTTATTCTTTGTATAAATTCTTGGATATTTGTTCCATTCCAGAGCTGGATTATGGACTGTGAAGTATTTTGCATAGTTGAGTGTGCCTATACTAAAATCCTTCAAATGTGTACCCCACTCTTTCCAAAATCCTAATTTCTCTTGTACTCAAGGAAAAATAATTTGAAAATCATTACTTCAAATTTTTTTTAAATTGCCTATTTGTATAGACAGAAATCATTTATGCCTCCTGCTTGTACTGTGTCAGAGACAATTTCTTGTCTGCTATTTGGAGTTTCTGTCTTAGATTTATAACTGGCTGAGTCTCATTGCTTGATTTATAGAGAAGCTGCAGATGAGTGCCCGTATATTGCTGATTTAAACTAGATTGGTTATCTAAATCTTTATTGTGCATACAAAGAGCCAGGAATTAAATTTACTGCCCTTGACACTTCAAAATATCAGTGAGAGAACCCAGATGTAAAGGAACAGTGGCTTTTTATCATCATTATTTATGGATTTTACATCCAATGTCATTTGTATCTTAGAGTTACATGGCAATTAGGGAACTTTATTAATAGCAGATCAGGTTCCACAGTCTTTGCATTGGCAATGAGAAAGAATTTGAAGTGTTTTTATTTGATAATGTGACAATAGAATCAGAAGCTTACTTGTTCATGCTAGGATTTTTTAATATTGCAAAAGCAGTGTTTTAATCATAGCATTGGTACTTTATATGTTTTGTTCAGCCCTATGAAAACTGGACTATGACATTTTGATAACAGAAAGTATTTAGAAATAAAGAATGTATAAATAGAAAAGGCTAATAGACATGGCTCGTGATGGAAAAATCAGATAATAGCACAATGGAAAAAATATACCCATTTTTGTCACCCCCACTGCAGTAGTTGTGTCTTTCAGTGAATTTCTCTGAAGGTTATCAAGGTTTGAGTGCAGAGTTTGAAGTGTGAGAGGTCTGTTAAAACAACCATTTCCCCTTTCCTCAAAAAGCACTTAAATTCAGTTCAGAAAGGCTCACTGGTCAAAAAGGCCTTTTGACACCCTCAGTCAAGCATCTTCTATTCAGCTCCTGTGGGAGGGAAAAAAATAGCAGTTTTATCCTTAATGTTTAAAGAACAATCCAACTCTCTTATAGCTGCCTTGCACTAGGAAACTAATGATAGTCTTCCTTTGCAAGAATAAAGGCAGAACTGGCAGAATCCTTTCCACTGTCTAATGCACTGACACCCAAACTTAGGAGAAGCATGGATTTAAGACTGCTCCCTTTGAAGTTATGTGCAGGGGGAAAATTTACAGATCAAATATTTCACTCCTCTGTCCATCAGTAGGCAATTATGTCATGTGGGTAGGCTGATGTGTGACCTGAAATTGGATTTGTGCCTTTTTTAACCTCTACAGTGTTCTTTAAAACATCAATAGAAGCATTGAAATCCACTTGAGACATTTTTCCTAATGCTCATCTCTAGATTTGCAATTTATATGCTATATGATTGAAAGTGATATATACAAGTAGTAAACTGAAAGGAGAAAATGAATGTCTTCTAATCCTGGGTACCAATACTTCTAAAGGAAAGAAAATTCACTCTGTAGACTAGCTAATCCATTGTTCCAGTAAAAATAATCAGTTTGGTTGTAAACACCATGGTGGACTGTGAGAAATTCTGTGAATAGTTCCAAAGTTGATCTTTTAAAAATAAAAATTTATCTTTGGCATTCTAAACCTGAGATGGGGGTATTAAACATCATGTAGAATAAAACATGAAAATTGCATTTCTATTTGGATATCATTCATGTGGACTAAGTTCAGTATCCAAGAATTAAAGCAATTTTGAACATCACAACACAAAATTAAAGACTTTTACACATATATGATGGTTTCACATAAGAAATTGCACTTACACAAAAAAAGAGAAATTCCTGAACAACAGGTTCCTTTATGGTTACACAATGAATTGAAAAAATCTTCAAAGAAAAATAAATATTCAAAGCAGATAGGGAAAACATTAATTTCACCAAAACAGTTGTAACTCACAGAAGAGTTGTAAAGATTACCAGCAATACCAATGTTAGGCAATGCTCATGAGGAGAAATGCTGAAGTACTGAAATAAGAAAGATTTCATTTTTTTTCTTCCAGCAGGTTATTCTTTATGATATGTTGTAGTTGTAGACTCTCCATTCAGGAGAATATTTTTTTTAAAAATTATTTCTGATGATGTTTTCCATTTCCTCTGCATGTACTACAGACTCTCATATATGAGACCTTTTATTTCTCTCTTTTGTAGACTCTTCTGCAGTTTTAAGTGTTGTGCTGGATTGTGCAGTAATTTCCCTTTAATGATCTTCCTTTTTTGTGTGTGATGAGTACATGATTTGTTTGTGGTGAACACAGCCCTGCTTTCAGTGTAGAGTTTCTGTATTAACTTGATGGTATCATATATTTGATGTAGGATGTTCTTATTTCATCCTTGAGAATTCCACATAGTTTTCTTTTACACAATGCGGTCATTTTATTCCTGCTGTCACTTGAGTTCATGACTGTTTCTTATGGTTGTTTCAGTGCCTGTTCATTTTCACATTTATCACAGGCAGAGAGGTTGTCTAGTGCTTAAACCCATAGATGTTAGTATTGTTATCAGGTGTAACCTTAATTATGGTTTCTAAGTACTACATATAGTGGTAGAATCGTGTTTGTCTTCAGAAGCAGACTCATTTGAGAAATGCCATTTATGGTTGAAAATCTCAGTAAGAGGATGACTTTCACATCTCTACCCTTTGAAAGCTGATAGGTCTCTAATTCTTCAGAATTTCTTTGCCATCTCTGTTCAAATAAAACAACCGACAAACCTGCACACACAGAGACAGTACAGACCTTTTTTTTTCTCTTGAGTGTATGCTGTTATGAGTTAAAGCAGTTTGTATGTATGCAAGAATATTGTTTTTAATTCACTTTAATTAGATCTTTTACTTCTCTTTTTCTTCTTTTCACTGTCTGCATTCACCACATTTTATAACAGTGTATTCCAATTTTTAATTTTTTTTTCTCAATGATTCTTTTTTTTCTGCTATATTAGTCTGGTCATATTTGATCCATGGCACGAATCACTGTGCCACATTTTTCTTATAGCCTCATACTCTGATTGAAGATAATGAGAAGTGAGTACTACCTGTATGGCATGAGAAATTACTTGTATTTGAGTCTAAAGTGCTTTGCAAAGGTTTCTTAAAAAGCAGTCCAGATTTTGCTGTTGTATTGCTCATTGGCAGAAAGATGGTTTTAAACCATTTTGCCATAATCTCACACAGAACAAGTCAGTCTTTCAGTCTAGTCTTGATTTCTCTCTCTTATATCTTTCAGTTTCTCTGCTACTGTTAGGAGTATCTCCACTTCACTTCTTTAGACCCCCAAAGTTTATTCTGGTAAGTTTACTTCAGTTAATTTACTTCCAGCCTCAGTGGTACACATGAAGTTCTTTACTGTTACACGTCTGCTGAGAGTTATCTCAGCAGATCTCCTGGTGTTTGCTGATTCTATCTGATTCTTGGGTCAGCCAGGGTAGAACACTTGGTATGTTGGATTAAAGCAAAAATACATCCCTCAGCTGGGAAACTGAAACTTTTTAAAGGTGTAGTTCACAGTTGTTCACAGATTTTAAGGCGTTGTTTAATTGTACCCTCACACTGGACAGGTTTTGAGAGCATTGAAGCTGAGAGGAGGAAAACTCCACGCTGGGTGTCAGAGTGCAACATTTCTATCCTCTTGTCTAGGATCCATTCTCCACATTTACTAGCACTAGCACTGGGATGCTTTAATGGATTTCCAAGGTGCTGATACCTTCTTTTTGAATGGGAAGACCTGCCAAGAGGCCTACATCTGCACCTGACTTCGCCTGATGTGGTCTAAAAACCTGGGGTTATTTTCTACTGGATAATGTCTGCCAAGAGATCCTGTGTTATTCATAACAAGGTCAAGTAGAATCTCTCCCTAGCAACTCAGGTGTTTAAGTGTCTTGTCTTAAACCTTTCAATGTAGCTATCCATGGGGATGGTACAGCAGCAGGGACAAGGGACTTCTGGATAAGTGTTCAGTAGAGGAACTTAGATGAAACAGAGCTTGCTATTATAAATGGGCAGTTTAGTGAACATTCTCATTCCCCTTATTAGCATTTATGTTAATTATGGTATGTATGGCATGTTAGGAAAATGTGAGGCCTTCTACACCCAGCTGTTTTGGACTCTACCAAAAGAAAACCTTCTGATCAACAAGAAATGAAGGACAGGGTTCTGCTGTGATTTGCTTGAGTGCTTAGAGACAGAATTGGGTGGGAGGAGAGAGGGACTGGAAGTCCCTTGGCCTTGACTTCTGGAGAAAATTGTAGGTTTTGCAAATGGCCACTTCTTTTGGGATGCCACTCTCAAATATTTTACAATATTATTAGGAAGCTATTTTTTTTTTTTTTTTCAAAAGATCCAGAAGGAAAACTGAGAGACAATAAGGAATAGGCAGAGATAAGGTTAATATTCAGGAGATGATTTCCCCCATAAAACTTTCTTCTGCCTTAAGAGTACCAAAATCAAATGCATCTACCAAGCTGTTTCCAGGTTTAATATCACCTCAGAAACTAAATTCCCCCAGGAAGTTAGTGATGGTTATGCAGATGACAAATCCACAGTTTGGATACTGGTTTGTTCCATGTCCTTTTTCAAAACAGACATAAAGTTTGGAAGCAATTAGTCTGTTAAAAAATATGGGAATCTGTGGCTAATATGAACTAAAGGGACACTGAGGATTGATCAGAGACCTAGGCATGTCAACATAAGCCCTATGAAAGCAGCATGAGCATTCTTGGACTTTATTAATTTCCAAGTGCACAAAAAAAAGCTCAAACATAAAAAACCCGAACCAACCAACCAAACAAAAACCAACCCCCCCACCCATAAAAACCATCCCCCCCCCCCACTTCTTTCCCCCTCTTGTTCCTTTCTTTCAACTGACATTACTAGAAAATGAATAGTCATGCATTATGCAGCACAATTATTCTATGGGATATGTTCACAGTCATCTAAATTAATGGAATAAGTATGTAAGCTTCAGACTGCTAGACTCAGAGGATTTTCAAGCACAGATACAGTAACAACAGCTGGTTTCTTTAAGAACTCTAAGTAAATTCATTTTAAAAAATTAAATATGCCTGCATGCAGCATATTTTGACTGAGTTGCAAAGAAAGGATCCCCATTGCTTCTGCTCTTACTGTAACATACTGCTTTTCATGCTTTCCCCAGAGTATTGAAAGAACGCTGTAGATGTTCATTTAAACGTTCTGTGTCCTGTTAAGTAGATGAGAGAGAAGTCTCCCTGCCAAGTCTCAACCACTTTTCAGAATGAAGGTTTTGAAATGTTTTCCTTCTCCATCAGGTTTTTTCATGTGAGCGTGGAACTCGTGTAAAGAGTACCAGTTTTCACTTTTTGGAGAATGTGTGGAAGCAAACAAATTAATGAAATTTAAATTAAATTCAAGATTTCAATTGAGTTTCAGTATTTGTACTTGATCTTGTATTAATGTTCATGAGTTAAATAGTGTAAAATGGGGAACTGATATCTAAGGATTTATTTATACCCTAATTAATACTTATAAATTATTTATTTACACATTGAAGTTGATGCTGATTAATGAATGAAAACTGGGCACATCAACAGTGATTTCAACCTGAGTGAAACTGCAGAGGCAGCTCCACATTTAATATAGGAACACCTGCAATTTAACTGTATTCACAGAATGAACTAGGTTGGAAAAGACCTTTGAGATCATCAAGTCCAACCTATGACCTAACACCTCCTTAGAGAACTAAACCATGGCACTGAGTACCACCTTCAGTCTTTTCTTAAACACATCCAAAGATGTTGCCCCCACCACCTTCCTGAGCAGTCCAATCCAATTCCCAATCACTCTGTGAAGAATTTTTCCTAATGTCCAGTCTACACTTTCCCTGGCACAGCTTAAGACTGTGTCTTCTTGTTCTGTCTGTGATTACCTGGGAGGACACACTGACCCCCACCTGACCACAGCCACGTTTCAGGAGGTTGTAGAGGGTGATAATGTCAGTCACTCACTCACATTGAGTGAGTCTTCTTTTCTCCAGGCTAAACACCCCCAGCTCCCTCAGCTGTTCCTCACAGGGTTTGTGTTCCCAGCCCCTCTCCAGCCTCGTTGCCTCCTCTGGAAGCTCTCAAGGGTCCCAACATCCTTCCTGAACTGAGGACCAGAGCTGGACACAGCACTCAAGGTGTGGCCTCACCAGGTACAGGGGCAGAATGACCTCCCTGCCCCAGCTGGCCACACCATTCCTGCTCCAGGCCAGGTGCCCTTGGCCTCCTTGGCCCCCAGGGCACACTGCTGGCTCATGCTCAGCTGCTGCCACCAGCACCCCCAGGTCCCTTTCTGCCTGGGCACTGTCCAGCCACACCATCCCCAGCCTGTGGCACTGCAGGGGCTGTTGAGGCCAAAGTGCAGGAGTTGGCACTTGGACTTGTTAAACTTCATGTTGTTGAAGTTTTGGCTTTCATATTTTCCAAATTCTGTCCTGCATTTGTGTGTAACTCTGAACTTCATGTAAAGTGTTAGCAAGTTCTCTTCACAGTTTAGTTATACAAAACAATCCTTTTCCAGCCCGAGAACCAAAGACACCAATGCAGCTTCAGGCCAAAAAAGTCTTAACGGTGGAGGAAGACCCTGCCAGTGCTTGAATGACTAGCAAGAGGATTTTCCTCTTCTATTTGACTTTCTGCTTCTGAGTTTCTTGTTTCTAATCTAAATTTATTTCTTGTTAACATTTTTCTTGTTTCAGTTTTAGAAGCTATGTTTCATTTTAGCGTTTAAAAAAAAAATTATTTGACTAGCAGATGGCTTCCTTATCATTAGACTTTGAAGTGAAGGAAGGAGAACTTTCACAAATATCTCTGGTATCTGGTTGACAGCTACAGCTGGCAAAGCAGATAACCTATCTGAGATGGGATAAAGATGAGAAATATTTTTTGTAAATACATTTACTTATTATTTATTTACAGAAAGTTGAAGTCTACGCTTGTATATTAATGTCATTGGTTCTGTGCATAATTGATAGGTACCTTAAGTTGCTTTGCATGGATCTTAGGCAGTAGGTGGGGATTAAATGTGGTAGTAATTTCTAGACACGTGTGGAGCTGACAGGAAGCTGTAATTTATCAAGCTTTAATTTATAAAATGTCTTACTTGCAATTAATATAAACTTTTTTAGTAATTACCTAATTTCACCCCATTCTAGGCTTCTGTCTTGGATTACTTGTGATCTGATTGCTCAGAATATCTGTATGGTTTAAATTTTTTGCTTGTATCTGATTCTAGGTGCAGACTGGGAGAACTAATCACAATGGTAGAGAAAATGAACCATTTCCTACTAAGCTTCCCCTCTCATGCCCTCAAACGAAAGATGAATATCCTCTTCCCTTCTTCCTCCTATCCCCAAATTTGTGAGCCAGTGTCACAAAGTTTGGAGTATGAATGATGGCACAGTGTGGAGCAGAGTCAGGATCTCTCCCAAGTGGTTGATCAATCTGCCACCTCATTGCTTACTCATAAATTCACACATTCAGTGCAAAACTCATGACAATTGTAATAAAGCACCATTACTGATACAGCTACACTGGAGCCTGATTGAGCTCACTACTGCAGACAAAATTGCATAGTGAGTGTAGGAACTAGTTTATTTTGTCCTTATGTAAGGGATTTCAGTTGTACTTTTTTTTTTTTTTCCCAAAATTCTCTCTCTAAACAGCAAAAGTGATTATTGTACTTGAGCTTCAAACCAGCAGCATTTTGCAACTGGATTAAAAATACATGCTGATAATGTTTTGTTGCCAGTGAGAGCTTGAAACTTTCTAAAGAAAAATAATAGAAATACCTCATAAATAACTTTGTGGCTTTTCAACATAGGGCAGCCAAAATACATCAAGTGTGTGCCGGGCTGAGCTACTTGGGGTTTATTGCAATTACTTCTAGAGTATGCAGAGTGATGATATAAAATGGCATAAAATTCAGAATGTGGCCTTAAACACTGCTCCAAAGCTTCCTGAAGTAGAGAAATGACACCTTTACTCAACACAGATTTTAAAACTGCTCAGAACTCTGGAGGCTTTTGTACAGAGGACAGCAAGGGTGAGTACATGACTCTGAAACAATAATGAGCCCTTTATAAGGTTGGCTGCAGGAATTTATCTGTCATTCTGACATGCTGGAAGCAATCTACTGGAAATCTTGGTGGGAAGAACATGAATTGGACTTGTTGAGATTTAAGATATCCAAAAGCAGATTAATGTGAAGACATTCCATTAATCAACCTGACAACAGGAAAATCCAGACAGAGGGAAGGTATAGAGCTTTCTAGCTACAGTGGCCCATTGCAATTTTTTCCCATACACATTCTAGTGCTAGAGTGTTTCTCGAGCTATTCTGACAAATTTTATGTATTGGGCTGGCTATTACTTTACATAGCACTTTATTATAATCAGATTATTCTCTTTTACTGTATCTGAGCCTCTAAACCATGAGTTCTTTTTCTTTCATGCAGCACTGGAATCAACAGGGCACAAGTTCCTGGAGAACTTGTAAATAGCAAGAGAGGCTTGTGCATATGGCTTGTGATTCCTAACTATGTAAGCATGTTATTATCAGATTTTGTTGCTCTTCCCCTTGTACTGAGTAAGGCAAGACATTTGCCTCTGCATCCTCATTCCTTTGAGGTCCTGGGCTTAGCTGGAGGTCACACAACCATTTGTTAATATTAAGGTTACATATTTGGACAGGTAGGAAAAATACCAACAGCTGAACCATCAGTGAAATTTGCACAGGCACTTTATCTGTGCAACATATGTTAGTTCACCTTATTGCTGCAGTATGCCTTTTAGCTTCCTGGTATTTGGTAAAACCTAAGCAAACTATGGATAACTTTGAAAACTTAGATGTTTTCAGTTTTTTCTCTACATTGAATAAAGCAAAAAACTCTTGAATCCAAGAGAATTTATATCTAGCAGTTTCTGTCTAAAGCTGAATTCCATGTTTTAAAAACATTTTGTTTATTAAATTCTTCATACACGAGTGTAGCAACAGTATTTAAATCACTGTCATTTTTCTCAAATCTGTAGTTCCTGCATGAGGAATTTGCTAGGCACCATTAGAACTGCCTCTCTGTTGTTAAGGACTTGATTGTGTGCAGGAAGTGAAGGTACTCATGTTAATTTGTAGGACACCTATCTGATGTCCTGAAGTGTGGACTGGTGATAAATACTAATGAAATATTGCTAATGTGCTGTATCTGTTAATAGAGCAATGCTGCCTCATCCTCATTCCAGCTGGCAGCCAGAATCTTTTGGAGTGATACTACCAATACCAATTTATGCACAGTAACTTCATGTTCTGTTATTTTCCTTGTAGTAAAGCAGTAAACAATAACGTTTTACTCTCCTACTATCCATTAATGTGTTCTAAACAGGAATTTGAAATGGTTTCAAGACAGTAACTAAGAAAAGGAAGAGGCTATAGTTCACTCTGCTGTCTTTCCATCTCTGTCTTTCACATATCCCTTCTGTCTCCCTTTTTCCTCCCTTTCCCACCAAGGGCCTAGAGTGCAACATTTATTCGTACCACAGACAGTCTTCTCTGATATCTAGTTTTCGTAGTCATAGGAATCCAAATTTCGAACCTAAATTCCTTGGCAAAGCAATGAACTTTTATCTTATTATGATATGCTCTCTTCTGCTGTTGGCAGGAGTGGCTGTAATCAGAATAGGAAGAAAGTAAAGTCAAGGAGAGAGGAAAAAAGGTCTAGAGAATAAGAAATCTGGCAGCATGGAAATATACAACTAAAAAGGAGCAAAGTAGAGTCAGCATAACTTTTCTTTTTCTGCTGTAAGAAAATTGGAGTTTCTAAAACAAGTGATATTTTAAAAAATGTAAAACAAGCTGCAGCCCATTCTCTTTAATGTCTTCTAGAATCTTATGTTGAAAAGTTCTTCAGTTCCCCAAGGATCAAAATGCGATGGATTTCCATTTCATCCCATGGCAGATTAGCCTGGAAGAATAACTTCTTCTTGCACAGGAGCCAAGTAGCTGGGGAAAAGGCACCAGTGAAGAGGTAACAATACAGAGCAGCACTCCTTGGGGATGCTGCAGGTCAGGACCTGAGTGCTCTGCCTAGTTCAAGCTCTATATTCCATTGGAAGCACTTCATGACATCTGTGAGGACTGCTGTGGTCTGGAGGCCTTCACAGTTCATCTAGAATCTTCTAGCAATTTGTGATCATGTTGGATGAAACAATTTGGGACACGGTATTCCAGAGGGAAGAAAGCATTCTCTTTGCCTGTGCTGAAACACTAACTTGTATTTTGCAGGCAAGTGTATTTTCAAGACTATTTTACCTCTACTCTAAATTAATTTGTAAATGTAGGATAAAAAAAACTGTTCATCCACCACTATACATAAAATGAATTGTTCTTATGAAGAAGCAGGTTTTGAAATGAAAGCCCTTCACAATTTCAACAAAAAAAATTTGAATTTTTCTAGCCCAATCTTCAGCAACAAAAAGCACTTAAAATGGCATTTTTCTTTCCCTGTGGCATGTTTTTTACCCTGAAGCCTTTGTTTTGGATTGTTCTTGCTTAGAACTTCTTTCCGTTTTTTTTTTTTGTTGTTTTTTCTTTTCCCCCCAGAGTTCCATCAACCCTTATGTGAGCTTGTAGTTGTAAACTGATTTCTATTACAAAGTTCAGTTAAAATGCTTTTTTTTTTAGGCCATGAGTAAGTCATACTATGATAACTTATTCATCTATTGCATATTAATTTTTTTATAAATAAAGTAATTTCACAGGATTTTTTTTTTTTTTTTGTTAATCTGAGCTTCTGGCTAAGAAATGGGAACGTGAAGAACTCTGGCTATCCCAATGTGAACTTGGATTAGCAGCAGAGAGTTTGGTGCTTTCTATTCTGCACCTCTGAGAAATGGGTTTTTAGGAGGGTGTTGCCTATTTAATGCTTTATAATGAGAAAACTGAAGAAACATGAATAAAGAGCTGAGGCAATTCTTGAGGAAATGGTAATATAGCAAGAACAAGGAAAACATTTTGTGAAATTTTGATTAATATTTTTATATAAATGTGAGATACTTAATGAATTTACATAGTCTACTACAAAATCGCTGGATAACCAGAGGAGTTGTGCTAGAGCTCTTTCCATTTAAAGATCAGTGCACAGCATATTTGCTGAGTCATGAACTTTATTTCAGCACACAGTCCTTATTTGACTTCAAAAAGAAGAAAGCCAACCTAAGCCTCAAAAAAGAATATACTACACGATCTTTTCTTTGATTATTCTGGACAAGGAAAGACTAAAATAAGTATTTTGTGTGACAAACGAGATTGGATTTGACAGTTCCTCCATGAAGGACTGCAAAATAACCAACAAGATGCCAAAAAATGACATTAATGAAGTGGTAAGGTTGGCTGGCAGTGTATAGTGCTTTTCTAAAATGCCAGTGTGGGTCTTTAATAAAAAAACAAAAATCAAGGAAAAAAAGAAGAAAAAAAAGGAAAGTCCCCCAGCTTATTTGGATAAGCAGAAGCAGGGGATGAAGAAATTAAACACCTTGGCATTAATACACACTGAATATGTGCTGTGTTCTGCAATCAGAAGTCAGTGTTTTAGATTCCAGGAGCAACACAAGAAGTTTATCAAGGAGCCACCTCCACATTAATTATCATCCTTCAATTTTAAGTCTTTCATCAGGTAACCTCATATTTTTAATTTTCTTCAATAGAAAGAGGTGTTTTTAAATCTTAACGAGGCTGATGCAGTTGACATGTATGCATATGCTTATAATGCTCTGCATCTCATTAAAGGTACAAAATAGTATGTGATTCATAAGTGTTTCTCCATACTCCTGTGCAGTTTAAAGAGGAACAGAGATAAATAGAGTATATTTTGAAATATTTATGACAGGAAAGGTAGAGAATTCTCAATAGCCAAAAGAACTTGACGGTTTTGTTACACAGTAAAGATGGTAACTAGAAACATATGAGAGAAGATTGATGTGCTTCCAGACCTCTCCCATAAAATACAGTTCTGTCTACCCAGGACAAAAATTATCCTATAACTTCCTCTCTTTTTTTGTCTGTTGAACTGGATGCTGTGGAAGCTATGACCACATGCATAAAGTTGCTCCTTACTTTCAGGAGTTTTCTTTGGCTGCAGGCACATTTTGCAAGCAAATTCAATTATAAATATTCATCCATTCTCTGCTTGTGCTAAGGCTCTTTGGAGGGCCTCCATTTTATATTCAGGAGCCAAGAGCATGGGAAGTGAATGACCTAAAATTATTATTTTGAAAATGGTGTAAAAATTACTTTATTAACCCTATTTGGAGAAATGTGGTATAAGTGAGCAGTACAGCTACCACTATTTTAATTTGAAAGTGTTCATCAACATGCAGCCTTGCTAGACTAATTTGTGGCTGGAAGGTTGCAGCTTACAATGGTTTAGGAGGGACAACTGTAGCAGTCTCAGATCTGGATATAATTTTTCTTATGCTATTACTACACAAACACAACACCCTTATCTTGTGTGGAGGAGGTCAAGTGCTTTCAGGGAGCCAGGATTTACTGCATATCTGTGACATTCCAGTCCTGCAGATGATGTGGTAACCCATGATTTCAATGGTATGAAGGTGACAATGAATGAAAATGACTGCCAGATGTGTTCATTAAATTTGATATTCCAGGGAGACAGATCTTCAACTATTTTTTAATAGTCTCATTGAATCAAAAAAGAAGTGTGATCTTTCTTTCAAATAAAATTAAGATTGTTTCACCAGTCTTAAAAAAGTATGTGTAAATATATTTATTTCAATATGTGTAATATGTATTCCTGATATCTGCTTCATGAAAATGTTCGTTCTTTAAGATCTCGACAATAACTGTGCTATTTTAAGGGCTCAAAACAGTTTCTATTCAATGTTTTTGCCTTTATTCCTCTGATCTCAGCAAAAACTCATTAAAGTGACGTATTTTAACCTAATGAAATGAAAATTTAAACACTGCTTGTCACTTTTGGGGGGAAGAAAAAAAAAACCAACTTGAAGTACTTCCACTTACTAGTAAAGAAAAAGGCACATTCTGCAAAGGGTGTTTGAAATGCTCATTAAAAAACGTTAGAAAAGTTTGTCTGAAACTTCAACACAGTTTTATTCCTAACTGGAAAACTTTTGTTTTCAAATTGTGCTTACTGTTTGCTTTTCAAAGCCTTCATGTTTGTCTGGAGGCAGAATTCTAAATCATGCTCTTCTACAAGTGGTGCTTTCATTTTGTTTTACTTTAAAATTAGGACTTCCTTATTTCACCATAAACTTTTACAAAAGAAGTGTTTTATGGAATGTGATAATGTTATTGAAGGTGCTGCTTTGAAGAGGTGATGATGGGAATATTCTGCATGTGTGCTGCCTGTGTTACATGCAGTTATATTTAATGTTGCTGAAGAAAGGGAAGATCATGCTTATAGGAATAATAGGTGTGCCATTACACGTTGCTGTTAACACAGGTGATTCACTTTTCAGCTTCACCCCCATCTAAAATCCTTGTCTCTTTCCCCCAATGAGGTTGGAAATGCTGCTGTCAATTTCACCAAAAAGTAAACACGATTATAGTACACGAATTTTTAGTAACTGCCTTTGTTTTTTGATCTGGAATGGATTTTAAGAGGATATGATTTTCTTCTGTATTGCTGTTGCCAGCAGACACATCAAGCGCATTGATAGCAATGCTTTTATGATTTCCTTGCTGCTATTGTCACAGACAATTTTAGAATGTGTGTAGAGCTAGTACACTTAAAGGCTGCTGAGTGGCTCCTGCCTGGGAATGGGGATATCCTGGGTTCACCAGTTCTTCTCCCTGGGCTGACTCTCTGAGCACTGCTCTCTGTCTGTAGATGGCAGTGGGCATACACTATGCAACAACTTTTCCAATGCAGCCTCACAGTAAGAAACTGTTTCAGATTTCTATTTTCAGACTTTTCTCCTGGTGCCTCTCCCTCTCCTCCTTTTCCCCCTTCCACGTTGTTGCCCTTATAGTAATAAAACCTCTACTGATTTTTTCTCTTTCCAGGTGTTTGTCTTATATCCATTCTCTAAACTTGCATTCATTTAACTTTAGCAGGGGTGTATTTTTAAGCTTTTTTTTTTTTTTTTAAGTGGGGAAATGTTTTAATGCAACTTCCAGAAATATTATATGGTGATCAGAACAGATAAAGCATGATAATTTCTCATTCCCTTCCCTTGAGATATTTATTTCTGTTATTCAGCCAGCCTGTGAAATTGAAGGCTGTGGAAATGTCTGTTTTAAAGGTATCCTTTAGAGCCAGGAGAGACTGGCTGCTGTTTCACTTGGGGATCTGAAGCAACAAGGGAAAAAAATTCAAAGCACATGGAGGAAGAGCAGGATGGCTGCTCCCTGGATAGGGGAATGTGGGAGAGCTCAGGGGATGTGTGTGCTGGGGAGATCAACCCGGCCTGTGAAGAGGTGGCAACCTCTGACACTTAGCAAAAGAAAACTTCTAGGACTAATAAAGAGTGCAGTCAGATGTGAATGTAATGTTGTAAGACAAGGAAAATGAGTCTGAGGGCTTTGTCTCAGACTAAGCCCTGCTACTACCATGAAAAAGCCTGATTCAGCCTGAGTATCACCAGTGTATCTTTCCACTAAAGCTGCTCACCTTTTTTTTTTTTTTTTTGTATAATATTTTCTTCTGAGCCAAGTAGATAGATTGAAATACTACCAGCCTATGCATTTGCACTGACACTTCTGCAGCCTGATACTCGGGCAGTAATGTTTAACAACTTCCAGTGAGAAAGATGAAATGGGTGAGTAGAAGTCCAGTTGTTGGTGTACATTAATCTCTTTAATATTCAATGGGTACTGTGTTGCTTCTTTCATGTGAGAAGGTTAATCCAGGCCTTTTTCTTGTACATATTTTTTCCCACTTTACTATTACTCAACTCTAGGCTCCAAGTGGGACATTCCTAGTTTTCAGATCCTGTCTTTGGAGTTATTTCAATCTCCCAGATGGATATAAATGAAAGTAAATAAAGTGACATGGCCAGCAGGTAAAAGGAGGTCATTCTTCCCCTCTGCTGTGCACCTGTGACGCACCACTGGAATGCTGCCTACATGCTGGGTGTCCCCAGCATAGTGACATGGAACTGTTGGAGGAGGAGGCCTCCAAAAGTTGCTAAGAGCACTGGAGCACCTCTGCTATGAGGACAGGCTGTGAAAGTTGGGGCTGTTCAGCCTGGAGAAGAGAAGGTTGCATGGAGACCTTGTAGCAACTTTTCAGTATCTGAAGGGGTTACAGGGAAGCTGGAGAGGAATTCCTCATCAGGAACTGTAGTGATAGGACAAGGGTACAAATTGAAAGAGGGGAAATTTACATTGGACATTAGAAAGAAATTCTTTACTGTGAGGATGGTGAGGCACTGGCACAGGGTGCCCAGAGAAGCTGGGGATGCCCCATCCTTGGAAGTGTTCAAAGCCAGTTTGGGGGGGGAATCTGAGCAACCTAGTCTAATGTGAAGGATTCCCTGCCTATAGTGGAGAGGTTAGGACTAGATGGTCTTTAAGACCCATTCCAACCCCTTAACTTTCTATAATTCTGTGAAAAAGCCAGTGGGACCCTGCCCCTGTCCTACAATGTTGTCTCTCTCTGTGTTATGTATGCCACTACCACAAAAAGCAGTATTATCTCTTCCTTCCCTGTCTCCTGAAAAGAAGTTTTCTGCATGTCATCCATACTTGTGTACTATGCAGGGTTGCAAATGCTCTGGAATAAATCTCTCTAGATTATATATATATATTTAGCAACTAGAGAGATTCTGTCAGCATAAGTGCAGAAAGTTCAGTGAGACCACATATTTTCATGTGTCCTAAATCTTTTCTGTACGTGTAATTCCAATGCAAATAGCAAGAGGCCAAAAGGAAAACCTGCCAGTGTTTACTTTTCTTCTTACTGTGTTTTAAATACGAACAGGCAACATGTAAAACACAAAATTAAAAGAAGAGACAGGAATGTGGCTAAAGGGTTAAATGGAAATAAGAATGCCAGAACTTGGTGCTGGTTTTCCACTTAGGTGAGATAGGTCCTGCCTTCAAGCTGCTATGGATACACACTCTTTTGTGGCTGTATTTCAGTTCCCTTCCTGTAAAAGCATTTTTTTTTTTGCCTCTGGGGCTTGATGAAATAGGCATGTTGAATTTTGAAGTACCAAATGTTGGAGAAAGGGAACATAATGGGAGGTGAGGAAGCTGCTTTTAAGCTCTCCAATGCTGGTCTGGAAACTTTATCACATAAGCAACAAATCCAAAGTTATAGAAGCACAGGATGTGGAGCAAACCCACTGAAAAACAAAAAACATACATGAGAGAAAAGTGCATGTAAAAAGCATTTCCAAGATGCTGCTAGTGAATGAGCATAAAAGGAAATGTCTTTCAGACGAGCATAGAAAAATAGAAGTAGCAGAGTCAATTACTCCAAGCCTGCAAAAGCAATTTGATATCCAAGAATCCAGATGAAACTCTGTACCCTTTGGAGTCAGAGTTGGCTGTACGAGGTCTGTGTAAGTAGGATTTCTCTCCCCATTCTTCAAGTCTGTTATATGTTACTGGAGACCTATATTCTTTCCAAAAAAAGGTCATTTCATAACAAACATATGCTAAATTCTTGATTAATTAGATCATAGCTTTATGGAGTAAGCTGGTAAATGTGCCCTGGGCCAGGAGGACAAGGTAATTATTCCATACATAAGGACCTTACCTATGTGGCTGTTTTGGCTTTGATCCTGCAAGCTCTTTATGTCAAATCTAATCTGAACCAGATGGGCTCTTCTGTTGAAGTCATTGCTTGCTGACCTGAAGTTTTCCACTGAACCAAGCTAGCATAGATGAAACATTTGACATGAAGTCAGAAGAGTAATAAATTGAACTATGCAAAGTGAAGAGTCGTTTCTGTTTGAATCATGTAAGATTTTGGGTTGGAGGGGACTTTTAAAGGTCAATGTCCCTGCAGTGAGGACTGCATTTTCCTCTAGAAAAGTTTTTTTCTCTAGAACAGGTTGTGTGGAGCCCTGTCCAACCTGACTGTGAATGTTTCCAGAGATGGGACATCCACCAACTCTCTGGCCAACCTTTTTTGCTGAGGTGGACACACTGCTCTGGGTGGAGTCCCAGCAGAGGTGAGTACCCCTCATCCCCCCCTAACCAGTAAAATTATTTTTGTTTAACATTTACTGGAGAGAAGAAAAGAAAAAAAACTTAAAGTATTTCCCTAGTTTTTTCCTTATTAATTCTCACTATAATTTTTTCCCAGAAAATATTCATCTGAAGACACTTGGAAAATAGTTGTAGAAGGAAGACTATTAGGTCATAGTACATGTAAGGATGCACTCTGGTTATGTGTTACAGCATAAATACACATTTGTGGGTGTAGCACACCAAAGATAAACAGCAGACCCAGGTAACTTCTGGATTGATCCATGGATCAAATGGATAATTCTGAATTAGAGATCCAGAACCCACACTGTTCCTCTAGAAAGGTAATTGTTACATTTGTCTGATAGAGCAGGTTGCTTTTCTGACTGCTACACCTGACTGCAGGAATGTAGGGATGAATCTGACCTGTCTAAAGGCTAATTAAAAGAAGTTAGAAATAGATCAAATAAAGGCCACATCTTCCCTCCTTGCTCAAGGGGAAGCCCACCGAGGGTCATTTGAATTTGGAGTCTGTAGGACTGAGCACTGAAGGTGCAGAGCTCAGAGCAGATTTTGGTTGTGGTTTTAAATCTCAGCTTCTTCTGATGTCTGCTGTTGGTATGTGATTGTTAGCAAAGTTTTAATGCTGAGTATGATTTAAGGTCAAGTAGGAAGTAGTAGGAAGGGATCAGTGGTTAAGCCTATGAGGCTTAACCAACCAACAGGTATGTGAAGATCACAAAGTTATATAGTGACTTTTTATATATATATAACCCAATTATATATGCACAAACAGCTTAAGTCACCACGAAATTACCACTAGGAAAGCAAGTTTACTTATGGCACAAGTAAAGTAACTATATGTACATTACAAATTATTACAAAATTCCAATTCTGGAGTATTTACTTATGAACATTTATTTGTACACACCTATAAATAGGTGACTTGTGACCAAACTGTTTCCAGGAGTGGACCTTACCAATAATGGAAAAGTCTTACTTAAAGATGAGCTCCATCCCTGGAACTGAAGTTTTTCAGGTGTTCCCAGCCAGGATCCCATCTGTCAAAGAGGTCTGGTGCTCCTTTCAGGTAGGCAGTGAGTTATTTTTTACCTTTTAGAGTAGGTACATAACTGTATGTAGGACATCAGCTCATGAGATAGCTGTTGCTAGCTTGTGCTTTCCTAGAAGGCAAATTTGTTGCCACAGTTTGTGTTTTGCTTCCATCAATTTTTTTTTTTTTTTATCCTGCCAACTACTCCCCATCAAGAAAACTTAGGGTGAGCTTGCCAGGTCTATCCTTCATCATCAGCATGTTTACCAGCTTGTATTTTTAGGAGATCCATCACTAGGCAGAGATCATAACAAGGTAAACAATGAGAACTTTCTGCATGCTTGCAGAAACCACTTAAGCTTTCTTGGACTTCAAGGTCCAAGAAGATGATGTAAATATTCAAAAAAGATACCCCTAACCCTTCCTTCAATTTCTTTTTTCAAGGAAATCTTCATGAAGTAAATAACCAGCTATTCCCTCTCTCAACCATGGCTCCCTTCTCATCTGCCCAATGGGATTAAAACCAAGCAAACTAATTTGACTGCAATGTTAAAAACAAGACTGTGTTCATTTTCAGAGGTATGGTGTTAACTGTTCTTTGTTTTAAAAGTTTATGGCTCAGTTCACAAACCTTGAGAATGCAAAATTGATTATTCCTTAATGTAAGGAGCTTGGGATTTGGGACCTCTGGAGGTACCATCTTGTGTCTATAATTTATGGTCTTTGATGTTTTTATGGTTAATGCATTGCAACCAATCCCTAGAATCCATTTCATAGAGGCAGCAGTACATCTTATTTGCTTAGCCACACCAATGGCAGGGTAGTGAACAAAATTAGCAATCAGCACAGGATCAGTGTGGGTTTAAACCTAGACTGGTTTTTAAATAATGAGCAGTCTATAGATAAGATAACCAGAATATTCATGCAAAACTTGATATGCTGAGAGGTCTCGGCCAAGACCATTCTCTTCTGGATAACTAGTAAGTGGGGTTTATTTGCTAGTAAGCTATTTTCCCAAATAAATTAGGGTTTTGTTTGGCAGAAATTAGTATACAAATGGATCCTTTTATTTCAGATTATAATGGAAAAATCTATACTTGTCTTCAAGTACAGTCACAGGTCATTGACATTCAATATATTAAAGACCTTCAAATCTCACAGTAGTATTACTTTTTATTTTAATTTTTTTTTACGTTCTTTAGACTGTCTGTGGCCAAAGCAATAGCAGTAAGCAGCAGCAAGTGTGGAAACTCAGGCTGAGAACCAGGATATTTCTTATGTTCTCTCCTGTTTTTAGTGGTTGTAGTTTGCTGATGTTTAGTGCTGCTGAGAAAGCAGCTGCAGGTTCTTGCTGTCACTGTCTCCTGACAGGGAACACCTGTGAAAAGCCTTTGTTTTGTACTAGTAACCTGTGAGCCTGGCTTAGAGTTGGAAAAGACTGCTTCCCCTGTAGGACCCATGAGCAGGATGATGTTCTTCAAGTGCTTCATTTTGAAATAAGACAGAATAAATGCTCACAAGCTTGCAGTTAAATTTCCAGTTAAAAGTTCAAGGGCGAGTGATGGTAAGTGTTTTGTGGTTTGTCAGTGCTTTGTCCAACAATGCTGGTAACCCCCGAAGTAAATTGTGAAGTTGGTAGATGGTGTTAGAACTCTCAGAAAGGTGTTTTCCTTTTTTTAATTTGTTTGTTTGGGTTTTGCTTGGACTTTTGCATTTTGTTTTGTTTGTTTGTTTTGGTATGGTTTTGTTTTGGTACCAGTGGTGAATCTGTAGAGCTGGCAGCAAAGGCCGTGCAGTAGCAATCTCTCAGTCCCAAAAGGAAGGTGGGAGGAGAATCTGCATCATAGGAGCACTCTTGGAGACTTGGAGCTGAGGCAATGACTTGAAGTAGAAAAATACATTAATTAAAACACTATTTGAGGCCAAAACAGCAGTCCAAGGGCCCAAGAGAGCACATCCATGATGAGCATTCAAGGCAAACATCTTTGACACTGGAAGTTTTCCTTGGCTGGTTCCCTTTACCACTATAATCCGAGCAAATGTTAATGTATATCCTGCAAAGACAAGAAGATTCCCCAGAAGTATTCCTGTACTAACATTATTAACCAATCCTTTAATGTATTCTGCTCTTTCTTGGCTAAAGAATAGAGTGATAAATAAATGTCTTGAGAATCAATAAATCTGTTCAGTATGTACTTATTTGAAGCCCATGATTAAGTAAACTTTAGTAATTTGGTACTCAATGTGTTGTGGGTTTTTTTCCTGAAACAATCAAACTCTTCTAGTTTTCCTGGGGAATTATATTGCTAGCAAAGTCATTAGTGTTTGCACATCAGTTTTGAGCCAAATTATGAATATCCCCAAATGCAAAAGGGTAAGTTTCTAAGCTACATCATTACAGAACAAGTGCATTGAGAATAAGATTTTTTTTTTTTTTTTTAAATCCAAAGCACTTGGGGAGTTACTCCTGAGTATTCAAATTAATCATTAATCACAAAAGCAATTTGTTGGGCATTTGAAAATCGTTACCAGTTTAAAAGACTTAGTTTCTATTTCAAAGCTTTCAGTGGGAAAAAAAGCTGCAGCTGTCACTAGAGAATACCCAATCTACACAGCAATTTAAACACTGTTTACAACAGACGTATGTGGTTTAATTTTCACATTTTTTTTTTGTAATCTACTTTAATATATATTATTCATTCACAGCAGGGAAAAATAGCCTTCAGTAAAACAAGTATGTTTGATATGTTGAACCTGGCACATTAAAGACAGTCACTAGAGTTCCTCAAGGGACAAATTGGTGGGAAGCATCTTGCCCTGCAGAGGTCCAACAGCAGCTTCAAGCTGAGTTTATGTACACTTTCATGGAGGCCTTGTGGTGAAAAATAAGTGACACTGGGGGTAGGACAAAGGATACAGCAATTTTCAGGAGGTTGTTGCAATTATAGTGTGAGTTTGGTCCAGAGTAACTTTACAAGAGCATTTCAGTTGGTATTTAATAATCTTGCCTTCAATAAACAGGGCAGCTCTGAAATCTGCCATTCTGGCACAGATGTGTAAGTCCTGGGCATCTTGCCTTTTGGAAAATCCTTCACTAAGTTGCTTTGGGAATTAGCATTGCTACAGAGGCATGTAGCTGCAGAGAACCAGATAGTGAGGAGGAATATTTGAATTTCTGTACATTTTAGTCTCTAAAAATTGCCTGTATAAGGAGATATTGTTTTACTAACTATATAGGTTTTATTATTGTGTACAAGGATTATTTGCACTTGTTCTATAAAAATGGGAATGTATTTCAAAACTGAATGAAAGCAGTTAGTCATGTAAAACACTGCACTCATTTGCAAACAAACCAGTGGGAGATTCCAAGTCAGAAATACAATTTAATAGGAAAATTAGGATAAAGACTGAAAACACTGGCTTAACCTGACAGAGTCAGGATACAGCCTGACACCCTGTTGGTCAGGCTGGTGGTAGTAGTCCCATTAAATGGTGGCTGCAGTCCCTTGGGAGTGATGGATGTGGTTCTGTTGAGGCAGTGATCCTGTAGAGAGGTCTGATCTTCCTCTGAAGGTCCAGTGGTGGTTGTTTAGCTCTTGTCCTCTGGGAATTCAGTGGATAAAGCTGACTGTGGTGTTCCCAACCTCAGATTATATCCAGGTAGGAATGCTTGGTTCCTGCCCCTGGGTGGAGCATCTCACAATGGGATGGTGTAATTTTGTCAGTCATGCAGTCAGATTTTGATGGCCCATTAACAGTAGAAAATATCCCCCTGGAGTTATCAGGGATGAGTCTTGGAAGAGATGAAGAGCACTGCCCCAGCTGTTTTTAACAGCTTATGAAGATGGTGATAGAATACATACTTTTGGGTACATCTTACATTGTAACTTAAAACAGTGAGCAATGCCACTGCATCACTCCAGTGAATTAAAAATTAACAAATACACAAATTAAACATCTTTGAAGAAAAATAAATTGGACTCTATGTAAAAGTGTGGAAGAACTGTAGGACATCTTCAGTAAGACTGATGTAAAGTGACCTCAGAAGAAATCAGCTTTCTTCAGACAAAGAAACAAAACAGTAATGTCACTTTTTTTGGTAATTTTAAAAACA
>VZUI01039299.1:0-72127 GCA_013401135.1 Cettia cetti
GCCCGCCGCCGCTCGGGGTGTTCGGCAGCGCGGCAGCGCTGTTTGCGCGCTGGTTCCGCTCTGGTTCCGCGTGGGCTGCGCGGGGCTGCGGCTCCGGGACAGCTGCCCCGCACCGGGCCGGGCGCCGTGCGCACCATGGGGACCGGGTCCCCTCTCTCGGTCGCCACTTCAGCAGGCGTGGGCACGTCCGGCACAGAGTGCCGAGGAGGACGGACCCGTTTAATTTTTTATGTCACACACGGATTGGACACGGAGTTGTCAGATCAGCTCAGCTGCCGGATGCCTGTAAATCCTGATGCCATTTAAAACCCCGTTCTTTTGTCAAAATGGAAGAGAATATCAGCTTGAAGCTCCCGGGCCCTGGCTTTGCTGTGGATTTCAAACCAGACTCCTCTGTGCCGATGTTCATCGCCACCTTTACTAAAACGTTGTTCGTGGTCGCAATTCTGTTGATCCAGATTCGGTGATGACCCAGTGAATGCTGCAGGAATGTGTTTCTGTGAGCCAAGTATCACTCAGGGAGTGGGAAAGGTCATGATAACTGGCTCAGTGTTATGTTGATGCCTTGTGCATTACTTGTGTAGATTAGCCCTGAATCGCGAAAATAACCAAGTTTATTTTTCCATTTGTTTTGCTGTTGTTGTTGCTGCTGCTGTAGTGCTAGATTTGTACTTAGTTTCAAAAGACAAGACGGCTGTGATAAAATAGATTTGAAATGGGAAGCACAATATACAAAAAACCTGCATCAGCCTCAGAACATGTTCAGAGAAGTAGGTTGATGGAGTTCAGCAGAGAGAGAGCTCAGGCACAGAGCAGCATCACAGGCACAGAAATCTGAGAAGGGAACACTTCAGTATTGTGGATGAAACTAACTCTATTGATGGCCACACTGAATGATTAAAATCCAAATTGGAATGCACATTTTAACAGTCAAGGCAATTAAGCAGAAACACCTTTTGAGACTAAAAGGGAATATGCATTGCTGGGCAGTGTGAAGCAACACTTAAATCTCTTTCCAAAGGGAGGCATTTCAAACAGGACCTAAGGGAATTCTTGTAGCCAGAATAACCCCAAAAGTTCCTTCTCTGTAGAGAAAATGCTGCTTTTGATTTTAAAATCAATACAAATTGAATGTCCCAGTTGTTGTTAATTACTTCATATAGTTAATTTGCTCCATTTCTAAGAAAATTTCAGGTATAAATGTTTGATACTTAGGCTTTTAAAAAATGCCAACACATTTATTAGTGGCGGTGTTCCAAGTCTGGATTAATGAAACCAGAATAAGCAGCTTGTTATGCTTTAGCTGTTCTTCATAAGAGTAGGAATCTGGGGCCTTAGTTCTGGCCGTGGTCAGGGAGAGAGGAAATTGGAGCTCATAAATAATATATGCATGGCATTATATTAGTGTTATGTCTTGTGCAAGGATGCAGTGTTGTGTTCTGAGAAAAGGCAAGATGTTCTGTATAGGATTTGCTTGTAATGGGTTGTTGCATAGGGCTGTTACATGCAAAATATTTTCTTATTAAATAATTTTCACTTGAAAGTACTTGAAAATAAAGAAGAAAGTGTAGTTTATATCTTAGCTAGCACTTTATTTCTCAGTATTTTTTATTAATAGAAGTGTCTGAGCTTTTATTTTAATTAACATGAATTTGATTTAATTTAAAAGTAAGGTGGTTGTCTTGTCTCCACAGAGTCAAAATTACTATATTCCTGTCAGACATGGCTCTATAAACTGCTGTGCCATTCAGCTGAAGAGCAACCATCATTTCATGAACTCTAAAGCATTCATCTGAGAGCTTGGAGTTTGATATCCACTCATATCTAGAAGCTGAGGGAGCCACTGCACTGTCTGCAGTGCACAGATTTACTGTAAAGATGGCCCCATCCCCAAAGAACTAGTGCTGTTAGTGGTCATGGAATAGGCAGGAGACTGGCATACTAAGTGAAAGTAAAGATTTAAAATCTGGCCTGCATTTTGTTTCCTGTTTATTTACAGCAGTGTTGTATCTTACTGGAAGAAAACTACTGGGTCAAGCCCAAGTTCACACTGGAATTCGGTGGGTCGGCCAAAAACTAATCCTGATATATCCTGGTAACTGTGGTGTCCCTGCTGATGTGGGAAGCTTCTGAACAACGCAGAGTGTGAAGCTGTGAAACACAGAAGATATCTGCAAAGGAAGAGAAGTATTTTGCCCAGCTATCAGCTGATTTATTACTACTGATAGTTTGGCTAGTGTTTTACCAGCTTCCAATGATTGGTAAAGCAGACTGAAGTATTGAATCTGAAAAGTGATATGTGAGACATCAGCAAGGAAATATTCGGCTCTGTTATGAAATCCTTAACAATCAATGCAAATTCCTCATTTAGTTCAGGAGAAATAAAACTGACCTTTCAAAGCAACACTTTAAAAATGCCCCAAAAACCTTCTAGTAACTTTACAACTATACAATTTAGAATTAGAATTACTTTGACTTTATTGCATGCACTCATGCTGCAGTAACTATATTAAGTAGAAAGCAAAATAAATTTCAAGGACAGGCCATAATTGAAAAGTTAATTCATTTTTAATATTGATATTCTCATTCTAAAGAGCTTTAAGCCTGCAGACTAGCAGAAGAATAACAGACTCCTTGCTCTAAATTTGCCTTTTAATCCTAATAAAAATCTGTTGTAAACAGAGGTGGTCCTCTTGTTCAGTTAAAATGCAAAGCGTGAGAAGTTTTTAAAGGTTCAGCTCTTTTTGTAATGCCTTAAGCTTTTACACTCTTTTATTAAAAAAAATCCTGGAGCACATTTGAGACTGATTTACAAAGAGGGAACCAGACTATTTGCTGCTGTAAATGTAAAAGCGGTGCATTGTTAATTTTTTTATTATTGTTGTTGTTATTATTGTTAATATTATCAATATTAGTATTTAGAAATCAGAATGCACACTCAAAGAACAGGGGGTTTTTCCCATTGAAATGCAGCCATCTGCAGGCAGTTATATAATAGTGCATAGCAACAGTACAATTATATACAATATATGGCTATATTTAAAATTTCTTACAGCACTGATTATTATGAATGTTAATACTCTTCAGGACAAGCAATAGAAATTTTCTTTTATGAGGAACCTTAAGTCGACTGACTATAATTATGCACTTTAAAGGATTTGGATGTGATCTTTCAAGGGAATGATTTTTCTAGAAAAGTTGGATTCAAGACATCTCCTTCCAAAGGCCTGGGAGATTCGGAATCATTGAAATGGAATGAGGTTTATTCTTCTAAGTTATTGTGGCGTTGCAAAACTTGCAGTGGATTTTCATTCAAAACAGTCATGTTTTAACATCTATTAATTTATTTTTTTTAACACTATTTTCAGATTCAAGCTTGCTGGAAAGAGCTGGCCTGATTTTCTGCAGTTGAGATGTGTTTTGCTCAGAGAGCTGGTTGTTTAGTGTCTGTGTATAGGATGCCCACGCTCCCTCTCAGCATTGTGGGTGAATCTCTGGCAAGACTACCTTAGCCCTGGAGCAGAGGTGTCTTTAACACACCCCAAGAGAATCAGTCTTGCTGTGCAGTTGTGTGAAAAATTGATAGTGGCACCAACATACACCAAAAAAAAAAACAAAACAAACAAACAAAAAAAAAACAACCACCTGCCACGCTGCTGAATTTCAAAACACAGGATGTGTGTCTGCTGTGCCAAAGGGGAAGTGATGCTTGTCACTGTAGGACACACAATAAACACACGCATACCGCCAGGTCAGGAAAGGAAGAAAAAGGGGGCAGTTTATTTGTTACTTCAGTTTATGTAGATTTTGGACAATGACCATGGATTGGAGAATGAGGTTGCCACCTCTCCAACCACACTGGTCAAACTAGAAGTCCATCAAGTTTCTCCTCCCCAAGAGAGGAATGTCAACAACAGCAAAGTGTTAGATCAATATTCTTTTTGTTTACATGAAAGTGCGTGAGAAACTTTGAGAATCTGACTCCAAATATGAAAACATTTCAGAAGGCTGAGAAAATTGTAAACGATCAGGGCGACAGGTGCTGGTGTGTACAGCTCACAATGTGGGACCATAAAGGTTTGCCAAGATCAGAACCTGCCCACACCTGCCAAGAGTCGTGTGTGCATCGCATAAATTCTTTCTACAACACATCGTCAGAATCTAATCTTCTTTTACGAATGGTCAGAAAACTGATATGACAAGTTGCAGTGTATCTTCTTGGAGATGTTCTCCTGTCTTTCTCACCCTCTTGATGTGTTCTACCTTAGGTGGGTGATGGTACAATATCCAGAAATAGCATGTGTTACAAACTCATGCTTTGAATAGGGAATAATTACCTTGCATGGGTATAGATAGCAGCCTAAGGAAGTAGACTGCAATTAAGAGTTGAAATATGTAGTTTGATGTAACACAATCATAAGTTGTGTTTCTGTATTGTACCGGATAGATTGTACAAATATTCCTTTCTTTTGTGTGTCAGCATGTGTCTGAGCAGATAGGTATGCACTTTTAATGTTCTCTTGCACCTTTTTTAGAGAAGTCACTTATTCCTTAATAGAGAGGGAAGTCTTCTGGGAATATACACCCTGAAATTAGGATTTATGATAGGCTTTATGTACAGCTGACTTGGTTAACAGCTGTTTGCTGTGTAGTCACATATCAAATTAAAAATGACAATATAAAGAGATGAAACTAATGACTATGCTGTGGAATATGGGAACAAAGCATTTGACTCGTTAAAACAAAGGGGGAGACTAAAGATTCACAATATATTAACCCATATGTGGTCAAAGATGTTGCTATAGAAGCAAGCACTAGTGCTTTGGATGGCAATTGATTTCTCATGCTACGCTACCTGCAGAGCCCTCTTTAATGCGTATGCTGAGACGATTAGCTGTAATAAGGAGAGACTAGGGATTAAAAGTGTAAAAATAACAGCCATTATACTTCTTAGAAAGAATTCTCTGAGGATGTGTGTCCATGACTCACTCACGCTTGCTTTACTACATGATGTACTGAGCTAGTCAGAACTTTCTTGAATAAAGGCTTCTAAATATGTTAAAATCATGACATTTTGGTGGACCATTTTTTCTATTCATGGTTCTTTTTCTTCTTTTTAAGAATGAGTTTCTAATGACTACCTTGACTTTTGGAAGATAAGATCTTGTAATATTATATATTTTGATAATATATATGTTCGTCAACTCTTGGGTTGTAGCATCCCTCTTATAGAAACTTCACGTGCAAATGAAAAAAGAAATGAAAATACCCTTTACTGATCTTCTAATTAATATCAGAACTTAATCATAATGAATATTTTAGTACTGCTACAATAGTTTATGGTTTAGAGCATAGGTGTACTTTTCTTTCATCTATGGATTCAAAATTGCAGGTTCAGGACATAATACAAGGTTATACATAATTTCAAAGGATAGCAGCTAGTTGGAAATGTCCTTTAAGATCTACCACAGCTTCTGTTATGCATACTGATGTTAATCTTCAATTAGTATGCAAAATCGAGAAATACTTCACTGCTGTCATGAAAGGTCTTTGTTTGAGGGAAATATTGAGGAATTCCCCTGGATGTAGCTTTCTTAGAGAATGTTGCTCTCATAAAGTTGACCTTTGAGAAGAAATAAAGGGTGATAGGGAAGTGAGCAAATAATCTGATAAATCCCTTCCCTTTTCCCTATTAAAAGAGAAAATGAGCTGAAGATTTGATTATCTTTGGAAATCAGTGTGTAACTGAGCATAGGAGATGTGTGAGATCTGCTGTTTCTCACTTGGAAGCAGCTCTCGTCAAAAACTGAGTAAGACTTTGAACATTGAATGTGGTCTTTTCTTTAGAAGTAGAAACTGGATATGACCAGTTGCTAACCAAAGGTACTGGAATCAGGGTGTGTAACTTGTGGAAGATGAAATGGCCCCTTTCATTACTCATCCCCAGAGATGCCTTACCATAGTCAGTGAAGATACCAAAACTCCTCCAGTACTATCATATTCTTGTAAATGCTCAGATGCAAAATAACTGAAATTGTGCCTTGCTGTGTGATTTCTGGTGGTGCAGAACTTGGATGCTTTTATATGTAACAAAAGTATATTTAATCTCTGTTAAGTATACTTAATTTCTTTCAAGTCACAGCTCAATGTGCAACAGAGGAAAATAAAAACATTTCTCATGGTTAAAAATTATTTCAGCAGGTATAATTAATATTATCGTAAGAAAAAAAATGTATTAATTGCCCATATAATTCTGCTCTCCTTATACCACTTTAAAGACAATTTCACCTAAATTCAATAAAATATGCTGCAATAAGCAGAATGTTTAGACAGGATTAATGACATTAGCTCTGTCTTTACAATGTTTGACCTTAGGTACCAAATTGATTATTGCCTGAAAGTACACTGCTCAGAGACCAGTAACAACTTGATTAATTAATAGTGTGTAAACATAGACATCTGTCCAAATAACATGCAGTGCACTTATATTTTCTTATGGCCTCCTTTTTTCTTTTGAAAAAGAACTGGGTATAGAATAGAGCAGTTCAGTTGGAAGGGACCTGCACCAACCCTCTAGCCAACAGCAAGATATGCTGGTGGAGATTGCCAGTACCATTTTGTGATGGAGGGTGGAGTCACATGGCAAATAAAGACTAAGGAAAAACAGGGATGGATGTCAAACAAAATTTAATTAAACAGTGTAATTGCAGGCTCAGATAAACTGTAACACTAGGAAAGTGCTGTAAGTAGTCCCATAAGATGGTATTATAACTACAACAGTTTGAAGAAGGCTTTCTCTTGTTGTCTAGCCACAGTAATGTCTTTGTGGCTTCAAAACAGATCAAGTGGGAAGGTGATAGCAGAAAGTATCAGTAAATTATGCTGTGAGAAGATACAAAGGATGTCTAATGGAGGAAAGAGTAGTCAGCAGTAGAGGTGACCGAACTGCCGAGATCCCGCAGCTCACACTGTGTCTGAGCTGGTTGCTCACAGCCCAGGGGGCTCAGGGCTGTGCTGCTTCCAGAGGCAGCATGGTCGGTCTCCGTGAGGGCTCTCGAAGGCTGGCTCCAGCCACAGTGCTTTGTAACATGGACTCTATCCTCTGTGGCTTTTCCATTGGTGATGATTCATGATTTACTTCAAAAAGAGAGGGCTGCCAAGATGACAAATTTAGGCTGCAGATCCTACGTGCAAATTAGTTCTCTCTCTGTGCAGTCTTTCCAATTTCCCAAAGCTCATCTAAGGAGGCTGCAGGGCAAAAAGGAGCAAAGAGAGAACACTGTTCATACCCTAGAGCTCAGTGTATGAAATGTGTTTAATCTGGTAAACAAGGTAAAGCTCGTAAAGCGCCCCAAAGATGCTCAGAATTTCTGCATTATTTCCCTAGCTTATTTTTTTATTTATTTAAGATGTCAGTACAACTGCATTTGGACTATAGCCTGCCTTTCCTACAGAAACCTTTCTTGTTCACATGGAATGAGTCAGGCACAGTGTGTATAAAACACTTTGTGGTGCCAGACATGAGGCAGTGTAAGGCAAAGAATTTCTCTGCTTCAAAAAAGAAATGTTCTCTTGCCTAAAGTGAAAATGAAATGGAACCTCCAAAGGCATTTTCTGTTCCTCATGTACCTATCAAAGGGTGTAACAGTATTGAATTATTTAAATAACTTTCCCTTTTAGACTGTGTTCTTTTATGAATCATTTCAAGTGGCTTGGGCCCTAACCATAAAAAGTCTTAGCATATTCTAAAGACTTTGAGAATTGCCCAGAGGAAAGATTTTAGGTGAGTTAAAAATTTATAGCCAAAAAAATTTTATGAGCCTCAAATTGCCTTTTTATGAAATAATCTTTTTAGTCTTGATGGATGTGCTGGTTTTGGCTAGGGTAGAGATAACTTTCTTCGCAATGCAATGCGTGGGGCTGTGTTGTGGATTTGTGCTGAGCACAGGGTTGATAATTCAGAGATGTTTTTGTTTTTGCTGAGCAGAGCTTGCACAGAGCCAAGGCCTTTTCTGCCTTTCACATTCCACTCTGGCAGGGAAGTTGGAGGTGAATGGGAGGCTGGGAGGAGACAGAGCCAGGACAGGTGACCCAAACCGACCAAAGGGATATTCTAGACCATGTTACATCATGCATGGTCAGTATATGAAGTGGGGCAAGATAGAAGTAGGTAAGGGGGGATATTTGGGGTGATGGTGTCTGCCTTTGTTTGTCTTCTCAAATCACCATTACATGTGATGGGTCCTGCTGTACTGGAGATGTCTGAGTACCTGCCCATGGGAAGCAGTAAATTAATTCCTCATTTTGCTTTGCTTATATGCACAGCTTTTGTTTTTGGTATACTGTCTTTATCTCAACTCATTAATTTTCCAGCTTTTACCTTCCCAATTCACTTCCTGATCCTGCTGACTGGGGGAGTGAGCAAGCAGCTGCCTGAGGGTTGCTTGCTGGCTTGGGTGAAAGCACAACACATAACTTAAAAAAAAAACCCCACTCCCTGTCCCCTCTCACTCCATTAAAATGCCAGGTTAGACAACTAAAGGGAGTCTAACTCAAGAATTAAATTGGTTTGTTTTTGGTTTTTTTTTTAATCCTGTGCCCCAAGAGCTTCTTGAAGATTTGTTTCTATTCCCACTCTGCTATTGAAAGTTTTATCTTAAGACCAGATGACACCTTGATCATGTGTAAAGAGCAAATCTCTATTCATGAAACTTAATTAATGCAATAATTCACATAAGTATGTCAACAAAACCACAAAAAAATAAAAGGCAGATGTATTACCAGCTTTCAGATTGCTAACCGTGAATATTGTCAAATGTGTTAGCAAAGCATTACGCTGATTGGATATCTAAATTTGGCTCTTACTAAAAAAAGTCTCTGATTAGTAGTCTCAGCTATGTCCAGCAGAAAAACCTTTTTAGGTTTTCTCACCAATCTTAGTGACATTAACAGAGAAAGGAAGTAATAAGGGAATATTCTAAATATCATACATTTGAAAGGTATTGCAACATGCAATTGGAATTGAGTACTTATCAATGTTCTGAAGCTCCTCAAACCTTCTTTAAAAGAACAGTGATTCACAAAGTGTGATAATCTGAAGAATAAAAAAATGCTGATAAAAATCTCAAAGTTGGATGAAATGTTATCTGAACTGAAATGTTGATATGTTATCTGAATTATCTTGTTCTCTGAAGCATTATTCCAAATACCTGGAAAGCAGTTTGTATTGCCCTCTCTTAAAAAACCCCTGTGATGATGGTTGCACAAATGGCCTGCTACAGTGTTCTTGTAAAGTTTTAGTATCTAATCTAAATCTCATATACTACAATTTATTGCTTCCCGTTCTAACCCCTCTGAGTACTAAAAACATTCTCTTTGCAAAACATTTTACATATTTGGAAGTATCTTCTTTGCCAAGGCTAAAAGACTAATTTTCCCACATTTTTTCCTAAATTCCATCTAGGTTTTTGACTCACTGCTCTCCACTAGGTTTTATCCATGTGATCTGCCTCTATCCAAAGTATGGACCTGGATTTTGAAGTGTGGCAGCCGTGGCCTTACAATCCTGAGTAGCAAAGGGATTACCTCCTGTATGCCTTGCATGCCACAATGGCACTTGCTTTTATCTGAAATAGAATGACATTCCTGATTTATCATTTTTTAATCTACTGTAATCCCCCGTCTACTAGCACACCGCCAGTTATTCTTCATCCTTCTTTGGATTCTTGATCCATCCTGTTATTGACCTATCCTAGATCATAGATTAGCTCTATAAAATGTAATATACTGTGTTAAATTCTTGGGTGGTTTGGGGATTCTTTTTTCCAAATCTGTTTGAATCATTATAATGACAAAATAAGTGAAGAACTGTAGCAGATTGTCTTTGAATACCAGGAATCATTTTATTTAAACTTTCCTGTATCAATTACAGTAAAGTGGATCCTGAATTAGTATAGGGAAAGTAAGTAGTAGAGAAATGGGTTTGAACCTCCTCCAGTACTGTTTTTTCTTAATCATAGAGTGATTTCTTTCAAGTTTCCTTTGCTGTTTACACAGTCAGCAGGAGACTGACTGAAGACAATTGTCAGTATTGAGATGTGGGAAATGTCATATTTTGTTTGTTTTAAGCTGTGTTGATTAATTCTAATTCCATTCAGAAAACTAGGTTATTTCCTTCAGTGAAATGTACATATGAATTCTGAATTCAATACAGAATATAATGGTATCTTCTGATTAGTAGGTTGGGAAAACAGGGAAACGCAAACAGTTTTTGTCATATGTTGAAAATATGCTGATATTCCTTTTTATGAAAGTCAGAATTACATGATTTATTTGTTCAACAGGAGCAGTATTTCTAGGAACTGTATCTCAAAAGTGTATCTCTTGCTGTACCTGTGACTGATGTATTATAAATGCATTTATAAATGCATTTATCAATGGAGAGGAACAAAACCAGATATTTTTGTGCATTGCTATTTGCTTTGGGGGGTTTTGGTGCTTTTTTTTTTTTTTTTTTGTGGGGGGAGGAGAAGATAGGAAAAAATACTACTGTAGCCTTTAATGTCAAATTCTGTATTCTTACAGTGAACAATCTAAATGGGGACAGATGTAAGTACAAGTAACTACGCTTAACTGAGAACATGTGGATAATTTTTAGATGAGTTTTTGCTAGTGTTTAATAGATTACAAATTTTGTAATGTGCCATAATTCCTGAAGTGTTTCTGCATCCACAAGCTTGAATGGCCTTTTCTTCAAATATATCATTTTGCCTAAAAATCAGTAGTAACTTTTGCTAACTCTTTGCCTTACTTTCCTTGTAAAGTCCTTCAGAAGGGAAGTTAAGTAGCTCTTGCAGATAAAGAAACAACGCTATAGAAAAGGGCAAATGTGGTGCATGAGTCAAGACAGCAATTCAGTCCTGATCCCAGGCGCCCTATGGGAAGGACTCATGTTGGAGAAGTTCATGGAGGACTGTTTCCTGCAGGAAGGACCCCACATTGGAGTAGGGGAAGAGTGTGAGGAGTTCTCCTTCTGAGAAGGAAGGAGCAGCAGAGATGATGTGATAAAATGAGTGCAGTTCTTCAACCCCCATCCTCCCTACTTCGGGGAGGAGGTGAAGAATATGTGGGTAAAGTTGAGCCCAAGAAGAACGGTTTTTCCATTATCCTTCTCTCATTTGATTGGTAATAAAATAATTTTTCCCCTAGTTAAGTCTGTTTTGCCCATGAGAGTAACTGGTGAGTGATCTCTCCCTGCCCTTGTCTGGACCCATGAGCATTTCCTTTTGTCTCTCCAGCTCAGCTGAGTGCAGTGATAGAGTGACTATGGCCAGCACCTGGCACTTAGCCACGGTCAAATTGCCACACTGTTGATCTGCATTATACATTAACTGTTCAAAAATTAAAAACATAATTTGCACCAGAAAGTGCATAAAATTTCAGGCCAAAGTTGCTTCAGTATGCTGCCCATCACACTAAGGCCTGCTTGGGTCCAGAAGTGATGTAGAGACGTATTTCTGCATGCCTCCCTGAGCTAGAAGGGCAGGTGAAATCAAGGGTGACGTAATACATAAAGCAGAAAAATATCATCTATTATTAAGAAATAAGGTGACAAAAGGTTTTTGCAAGGAATTAGGATGAATATATGCCAGAAAATACCAAAGCAAAGTAGGGGCAAATCAGTGCATCTTCATGTAGGTTTTGCTACTGACAGTTCACCACTAGTGGCAGTCGACTAAGGCTGTACGTGTGCAAGATTTTCTCCTTCAAAAATAGGATAGGAATAGAAATACAGCATAGGAATATAGCAGATGCACAGCACTTACAGAAATACACCTGGATTAAGTCTAGATTTCTTTTGTAGCTGAAGATGTCAATTTGATCCATCTAAATATGAAATAAAATTGTGAGACTCCTGTGAGGTTTAAGCTCCCATTAGTAAATCACCATTTCACACTATCTGCTCTCTATAGTTTCATCAAAACACAAAATTATTTCAGTTTCTCAGGAACCAAGTGGAATATATTACTTGTATTTACCTTGAAATACTGTTAAGTACACAACAATGGCTATTGCCCAGCACTATGTCTGTTCCCAGACTTTTTGTAAGCACTTGTAGCTTGAGAGTTCATAAAAATAATTTTCTAGCACCTTATTAGAAATCAAGATTTTCCTTCTCCGTATAATTAGTACTCAACGTACCTTTCTGCCATCTAAAATAGCAAATGCTTTAAAGAATGAAGAGTTTTATTGCCACCTGGTGGGAGTCTTGTGTGTAACACGTACTAATTGCAGACAAGATTGGGAAGATGTTGAAAGATCTCAAGCTGACCAACACCATCCTGCAAAAATACACTCTAACTAGATGGCATCACGAGAGTAACTAGATTATTGAACTTTCTAAGAAAAACAGAATTATTAAAGTGCTGCAATCTGTCCCTACACTCCTTTATATCAGGTAAAGGCACGGTTAAATTACTAAATATCTGTTCTTTTGATGTTAATCAACACAACTGGAGTACTGGCATGTATAAATAAAATCTGAACAAGCTTTTAAATATGAAATATAGTAGGAAAATATAATTTTCATATTATATATGAAATATAACAGAAAAATTGTATTTAAAAGGTTTTGGGAAGATAGCCTAATAGACAAAGAAGAGAGGTTTAAATATGCATTTTAAATTGGCATATCCCTTTCTCTTTATTATTTTATGTAACTGAAAATGAATAATGTGAACTTTGCAGATAATATTTCTGAAATTCTCCATTTGATAATTTCTTGACACAACAGAAGGAGGGGATGCCATCCAGAGGGACCTAGGCAAGCTTGAGGAGTGAGTCCAGGAGAATATCCTAAGTTCAACAATCCAAGTGCAAGGTGCTGCACTGGGGTCAAAGCAATCCCTGCCATGAGTCAAGACCGGCAGAAGAATTCATTGAAGGAAGCCTGTTAGAGAAGAACTTGGGGATTCTGGTGGACCAAAACCTGGACATGCCACAGCAGTGTGAATTTGCAGCCTAGAAAGCCAAGCCTGTCCTGGGCTGCATCAAAAGAGGCACAGCCAGTAGGCTGAGGGAGGTGATGTCTTCCCTCTCTACTCTGCCCTTGAGAGACCCCACCTGGAGTGTCCTGTCCAGCTCTGCAGTGTCCCTAAACAAGAAGGGTGTGGACCTGCTAGAGCAGGTCCAGAGCAAGCCACAAAGGCTGGAGCACCTCTAGTGCAGACAGGCTGAGTTAGGGTTGTTCTGCTTGGAGAAGGCTCTGAGTATAGACCTTACACCACCTTCCAGTGTCCAAAGGGATCTTAAAAAAAAAAAAAAAACAAACATGGAGAGAAACTTTTTGTACAGGCCAATAGTAATAAGACAAGGGGAAACAGTTTTAAACTGAAAGAGGCAGGAAGATTTTAGGCAGAAATTCTTTACTGAGAGCTTAGCGAGGCACTAGAAGACGTTGCCCATCCAGCCTGGCCTTGAACACTTCCAGGGATGGGGCTCTGGGCAACCTGGTCTAGCAGGTGATATCTCTGCCTATTGCAGGGGCATTGGAACTACATGATCTGTAATGTCCCTTCTGAGACATTAAAGGCATTCCAGGGTTTTATGAGTGTGCAAAGACTTACCTTACCTGAATGTGGAATGTTAGGAAATGGTTACCACAGCAAGTCCTGCTTTCTGACTAAACCCTCAAAGCCACAATATGACAGAATTTGATCTGACTAATAGCATATATTTCCTGTCAAAAATGAAATTTTCAATGTGACAATTTTGCACATTTTTGAAACCTTAATTAAATTCTGCATAATCTCCAGCACAGAATTCTTTTACACTAAACTTGCCAAAAACTGAGATGTAGCAAGGCAGTTTTTCAGTCAGCAATTCATATGTTATGTTTTGTGGTTGGAGAACGACATGTCCATGTTTGCTGCTATATAGCAGGTGGAATCCTAGGAAGGACAGAACGTAATTTATAGAAAAAAACTTCCAGGGTGTTTTGCAAAATATTGTCAGTTTATTTTTGAAGCCATGTAAACTTATCTGAAAAAGGGATGGTCATCTCTATTTGTCCAAAGTAAGCCCAAGATTACTTCCTTCTGAAATGTGTGGATATGCTTACAGATTTAATTCTTAATAGTCAAGGATTGAATTAGCTAACTCTAAATTCTCTTTAACTACTAAATTGCAATTTAACACTGCCAACCATATTAATATGTAATATTTCCTACTAAATTACTTTCTATAGTTATATCCTCCACTTTTTTCTCCTGCAATTTTGGAGAAACCAAACAGAAAAATCTTTGCTTTACAGCTTTTTTTCCTGCCCCTAATTCATGCAAATTGTTCTGCAAAGAGAGGAGGGAAATGGTCACTTCAATGTACTTGGCTGAAGAAAATATATGTAATATATTGATGTCAATTCTTAACTACTGAAGTTAATTCATAGCTGTAGTGGGGTCAGGGTTTGAAGAATCTGTACATTTTACAGTAATTCTTACAGAAATTGTTGCATCTCTGCCTTCTGATTTGTATCTTTCATACGAATGTAAGGCTTCAGAAAGTAAAAGCAACCTCTTGCACTTGGGAATGCTGAAATTACCTGAACCTGTTACCAAATGTATCAAACCATTCATGGGGTTTTTGATAAACAAAAATCTGACCAAAACGGCACAGGAATGAAAAATCTTTAAATTCTTTATTTAGTATGGCTGAAAGAATGTTTTGGGGTTCATGATTTCCTGTTCATGTTTTGCATGCTTTATGCAGTGTGTCATACAGGCAAACAGATGGCACACAAACGTGTCCCCTCATCGTGGTAACATATGAACTTCTTTGTGCACTGCCTCGGATCCACTGCATTGTCTCATCCTGTCACACTAGAGGTCACTGTGAGCAAAAGATTAAGCTAGAAAAGGCAAGAACACTGATGGATCAATTTACAGGCCGAAATTTGTGGCATACCTTCCAATTTGAAAGGTTGATGCACACCCATCCGTGTTAAATATGTTATTTGAGGGGGCCATGGTACTTAATGTAACATTATTTACTTACAAACTACTTAGAAACTATTGAAGAAGTTATTCCTATCAAGAAATTTTTAGTGCTTGAATATGTCCAGTTCAATTTTAGATCAAATTTAACCTCTGGCAACATCAAACTGATTCTTGATAAGAGCTCCAGACTTTGTTGATACTTGTTGCTGTTTTTTCATATACAAAATTTAAGGTAGTATTCTTTCCCCCAAGGAAAACTGCCCTGCTTTCTCTAGGCTGTAGCAGAACAGTACAGCTTTGATTCAGTTTTGCTTCCAGAGTTAAGCTAGCTAAATCACATTTGTATTGTGGATTAGGAATGAAATCAGAGTTGTCTCAGAGTGAAGATTGAATAGAACAAATCTAAAACATTTAAGGAACTGGAAGAGGAGTGCACTCCCCTTTACCTGTTCTAGGGAATGCATACAACCCAGGGCTTACTTCCCAATGGCTGCTGTGTCAGACCTTCACAGTCTCACCTGCATATGGTTGTACCTGTGCCCAGTTTTAAAAACTTTTCCTCTTTCACAGTTCATACCCACAATAAGAAAAGATGGCTGAGCAGTCAGTCCAAAACTGAACATCTGGTGCCACACAAATTGCCTATGGCTTCCTTTAGTGTAGGTATTCATTTGAAAAGGAAAATGTTAACCCTTTCCTCATGGCTGAGAGAGCTAATGGGAGAATGAGAGTGATGCTTTTCTAAATAAAGCAGTGATGATGAACAATACTTTTGTGCTGCCACCCAGAGTATTTGGCACAAGGACAGGAATAAAGAGAGATTAAAAGACCAGTGGACAGGGAATGATGCTCACATTACCCTACATATTTTACTGCATGAAAACAGTACTTATGCGGAAGCTACTCCAACCCTGAGGTAACAGAGACATGTAATATGCAGATCTGGGAAGAAGAGTCTTCATCATCATCATCAAACTCCTCATTTCCTATTTTTACCTGCTTTTTGTGCCCACTTCTTGTGTTTTTCCTTCCATTTCCTCCCACCTCACCTTTTATTAATTCTTTCTACTGTATGTCCATCCAAATGGCACTAATGTCTTAGTTGCTCACATCAAATTGTTGAATCTCTGGATTCTGTGTCCCTTGTCTCAGTATGCTTAAAGTATTGTGTTCTTTCTGACAGAAAATACCTCCCACTTTAAATTACACGATGCTATAAAAAAAAATAAAACTAAAAATAAATCTGTTTTCATGATCCTTAGTTTAATGAAACAATATTATCCAGATGCTCATGAGGGATGCTACAGCTTTTATTTCCCTAATATTATGGTGATGTAATGCTTCCATCAATTAAATTATACTGTTAAAATGTGTGTAACAGAGTAAACAACAAAACCTATTATTTTGAAATTATAGCTCTTGCCTTAATTGGTAAGGTGTGGCAAGAAAAAAGAGATTATTTTTGAGGCAGGTTTTAGGAAAGTTTAGTTAGCATCCCTCGGACATTTTCATTTCTATAATGTACTTCATAACTACTGAAGATGCACATGGTATTTTTCTATGAATTTTTCAGCTCTTCTTACTCTTACAGGAGCATTGCTGACAAGATTTTTGCTAGGATTAATGTATTCCAAAACCATGCAGAGTAACTATGCCAAATCTGTTTCTGAGTATACCATGGACTAAAGAAATTCATGTTCAGAGGTGTCGTGACAAAGATGAAGCTGAAGGCTATTCATTGGAATGAATCACAATTCATGCAGGTCTATTTTCTTGGATGATTGCTGCTTTCTCTCTTCCTTTTAGGAAGTGTGATTAGTGTTTCCTCTGGACTGATGAGAAACTACTTGTATGCCAACAATGCTATAGGCATGATCTCATTTCAGTAATATAGGTAAATCAGTTGAAGGATTTAATAATAAAATGTATTTAAATGTTGCTTAGCATATTTTGCTGTTACAAATTAATTTTCTAGAAGACAGACTTAAACATTTCAATGCTACACACATGCCTAGATACAGAAATACAAACTTCACAACAGAATGTGAAAATGTCAGTTTATATTACATGCAGTCTAAGAGAGGCAACTTGTGAGTTGCTCAGATTATTAGATATGGCAAGTATATTTCTAGAATTCATTGATGATTAAATGGAAAAGCTGTTAAGTTCAGCCTGTATCTCAGTGCTACACCTCAGGTGTTCAGACAGCCATTTCTATTACATTTCATCATCTCAAGTAAAAAATGTTTACAGAAATCAGCTAAAGTCCAACATCACTCTGTAAACCCTCAAAATACATGTAAAAGGATTATTGATACTCTAATACAGAAAGCATGGCTTTTTTATTTTCTTCTTGTTACAAAAAGGGGGTTTTTTTTCTTTAATCTGGGTTGACAGCAACCTCATGCAGTTAAACAAGTGTCTGGTTCTGGACTCCCTCATGCAAGGAGAGTATGGAGGCACTGGAGTCAGTCCAACAAAGGCCACTAAGATGATGAATGGGCTGGAGCACCTCTCCTACGAGGAAAAGCCAAAAGAGCTGAGCCTGTTGTCAGATACTGAAATGTTATGGCTAATGACTTAAACATTGTTTTGAAGGAGTTTTGCCCATTATGAGAAAGCTGTATAAAGAAGCTGTGACCACTGAAGCCCACCACACTGTGAATGTGCCTCCTGAGTGCAACCTTGGACTTTGGGTTAAGCCACCTACGGGAACTCAAGATAAGGTGACAATATTGCTCAATCATCTCAAGTCTAAGGAAAAGCAAACAAGGCTGAGGGAGAAGAATGCATCCACAAGATAGCCAAACCCACCCGCTGTCCTGAAAATCATCCCTAGCTGAGTTCGGGTTGGGGAGGCCACAGCCCACAGGCTCATCTGCTGAGGCCAGGTTTGTACAGACTGACCCCCAACCAGAGGGGAAGAGGAGAGTTTTGGCCTAACCCCTGGTCAGAGACACTGAACACCCATCCTCCCTCACACAAACTGGCTCAGCTGTAAAGCCTCCCACCCTGGGAGGGCCACATCCACAGGACATTCACATGAGGGGCAGCTGAGGGGGTGTCATAATCCATCAGACCCCCCAAAAGTGCTCCCCAGACTGAATCCTGAGGCCTTGCAGCAGAGCACTGCATGTGATGCAAAGGGCTGACACAGATCCAGAGTCTGCTGCAAGAGACTGTGTCAAAATTGCCTCCTCCTGTCAGGGGAGATACCTGGGCATTCCCACCTGGCACAAATGGACATCAATCCATTGAACCCTATGTTTTTAGGGGACCCTCACCACCAAGAAAACCAGATGGAGAGGATCAACAGGAGACCACTGGGATCCACAGTGTGATGTGGATCACACACAGATGGGTGATATTTTCTGCTTAATCTGTCTGTCATTATCTTTCTCTCACCCTATCTCTTTTTTCTATTTTTTCTCTCTCTCTTCTCTCTCTCATTTACCGTTAAATAAAATCAATACTACTGACTTTGGCATACGGTCACATTTGCCCCTTAATTTGGGCAGAGGCATGTTGTTCTAAAAATTTTAAGGACCTGATCACCTGTTCAGCCTGGAGAAGGCTCAGAGGGGCCTGTCAATGTACATAAAGACCTGAAGGGAGAATGCAAGCATGACAGAGCCATGATCTTTCCAGTGGTGTCCTGTTAGTCACAAGACCAGAGGCAGTGGACACAAACTGGAACACAGGGTGTTCCCTCTGAACATCGGGAAGTGCTTCTTTTACTAGGAGGGTGACTGAGCACTGGCACAGGGTGCCCAAGGTGGTTATGGAGCCTCCATCCTTGGAGATACTCCTAAAGTCATCTGGACATAGTTCTGGGCAACCAGCCCAGATGGCCTGGTATGAGTAGGAGGAAAGAGCAGCTGACCTCAGGATGTCCCTTCCAACCTCAACCATTCTACTGATGCCATGAGTCATAACTGAAATTTAAATAGCTGCTGTGCCATGTTATTACATGTAATAACATGGCACAGCATGTTTCTTCTCTGCAGCTGTAACAATTTGCAACTGTGATAATGCCAGATGGGAACCCATCATTTGTGATAAAGTAATGCCAAATTGAAATCAGTGGAATTGATAATGGAAGTTGTCATCATGTCCGAGTTTGGTTTACTCTCACTAATGTTATCAGCATTTATATAACACCTGTGAGTATACAAGGTGTGCGCGACAATTCATTTACTGCAAAGGTTTAGTTGGCCTTAACTAAGGACCTGATCAAATTCAGCAATGGCACTAATATGCATCTTCAGTGTAGGATCAGACATAAGCAACCAAAGAGTATTTTACATCAAGCCTTGCTCTTATGAGGATTAGTAGCCAGTGTGACAATTTTACCCTTGAACTGAACTCCTCCGCAATGGCTTCTGCCATGTGTGACTCTGCCTGTGCTGAAAAGCAGCAGGGGAGGCTTTACTTTACACTTCCTTTTTAGTTACTTTTCCAGCTACCACCCTCATTTCCACCTGTTCCCTAAGCATGTTACAACCGCTAAGCACACCCACTAAGTATCAAATCAATTGTATAAAATAATATCTTGAAGGAAATGTGAAGAGCAGAGGGAGCAGATTGCAGAACTTCGTCATATCAGAGTTGTCATACTGTCAGTCCAAGGAAACAACAGGTAACACATGGCTGGCATTGCATGTTCCTGATGAAACCACATTACACTCAAGACTACAAGTGATCTTCTTAAATGTGTTTTTTTCAAATTTAAGTTTATTTTGAAGTAAACAGAAGCTTAGCCATGTTTGTTTAAACTTGTTCTGTGAAAAAAAAAAAAAAGTGTTATGCTTTCCAAGGCAAGGAAACGACAATGGGGGCCACTTTTTTTTTTTTTTTTTTTTTTTTTTTTTTTTTTTTTTTTTTTTTTTTTTTTTTTTTTTGGTGAGGATTAAAAAATCTCATCAGGTAGTGACCAAGGAGATCTAACCAGCATTTAAAAAAATGAAAGTTCCCCATGATCTCCTGCAAACTTGGAACTTGAGTAAATCAACAAAGTAACTTATATGAATGACTGAAGTTTAAATTTAATCTCCTACTTAGAATTTGGAGCTTGTTTGACTGGGGTTTTAATTAGAAGCTATTCAAAGTACCATATAAGGGCTTTGACTTATTTAAAGAGCTCGAAAATAAAAATTATTTCTAAAAAGTACTAAGTTTTCACCATCAAAAAAAAAGCAGCACTTACACTTAAGTTTACAGTTCGTTTCCTGCCCAGAAGCCTTCCACATATGTGACAGAAATGCTAATAGATGTAGTAGCAGTAATTTAGACGGCATTTAGAAAAACATCAGTTACTGGGTTACCGCCCTTTTCCCCATTCCCTTCGCTCCTGTAGCGGCAAACCCCGCGCTAGGCAGAAGGTCCGGTGCAGCACCGGGGCTGGCTCGCACCGGCCCTGCCGCCGCTACAGCGCTGGAGCGGGGCTGGACCCGCGCCCCGGACCCGCGCCCCGGACCCGCCGGCCCCCGCCCGCCTCACCCGGCACCGCCATTTTGCAGCTGCCCAAGCCCGCCCCCGTCCCGACACCGCCTGGACCCCACGGTTGTGCGGCCACCCCCTGCCCGCTGCCACTATGCGGGGCGCGGCCGAACACGCCGCTCACCCCCGGTACTGCTGCGCTGCTGCCGCCCGCCCCTCCGGCCCTGCGCGACCGCCCCTCCGCCTCCGCCTCCCGCCGCCGGCCCCGCCCGGCCCCGGCGCGGCCTCGCCGGAGCCCTCCCCAGAGCGGAGGGCGGTGAGTGGCAGCGGAGAGGGAAGGGGGCCGCGGCCGATGGGCGGGGAAGCACCGCCCCCCAGGGCTGTGAGCAGCCGGCGGGGCCCCAGTCGGCGTCCGGCAGCCTCCGGAGCCGCGAGGAGGTTCGTTATCGGGGGTGTGCGCCGCTGACTTCGCCCGGCCGGGCTCGGTGAGCGTCTGGGGCGGGACCCCGCGCAGTACGGCCCGAGCTGCCGGCCCCTCGCGCCTCCCGCTGGGGCTCCCTGGCCTTCCGGAGAGGCAGGGCCGCCTGGGCACTCTCGGACCTCGCGGGGAGCGAGGCCGAGCGAACTCCGGTGCCCCAGACTGGGAGCGGCTGGCGGCGGTGGGTGCGGAGTCACCCCGGCAGCGCAGAGTCACCGCCGTGGGTGCGGAGTCACCGCCCGCTGGCTTGTGAACAACCCAGAGGAAAAGTTGGTAGTGCCCTTTGTAGGACAGGCTGAGAGTGACTTTTGGGACGGGAATGTTTTTGCGAGCTGGCTGGCAGCGAGGTGAGCTCCTGCTCACGCCTGTGCTGGAGAGGTGCCGGTGCCGTCCATTCTGGAAGGAGCCGGACCCGTCCGTGCCGCGCATCCCCGCGAGGCGCCTCGGGCCCGGCCTGGCTGCCCTCGCCGTCCCTCTTAAAAAGCGCTAAGGTCAAGTTAAAACTGGAGGCACAGTAACTTTTGTGATTGTATAATGGTTAAAAATACTCATGCTGGTTTACCGGAAAGGTATTTTAATCTCTGTGTTTTCCGAGGACTTTTTGAAGGTTGAACTGAACTATGTTGGTTTATTTATAACTTGATGTAGAAACATAATACAGAAATGCATTTACTTGTATCAGTAAAATATTTTATGGTTTAGGGAAGCTTTGTTTTGGCAGCCAAGTTGTCAAATTGCAAGTAATATGTTTGGCTGTGGTGACATTGCTAGTACTCTTAGCACCCTGTCGTGATTTTAGTAATTCTTTCCTTTGAGTGGAAAAAGTTGTTGGTTAACTGATGTCGGTGGGTTTGGCTATACTTCTTTCATCTTTACAAGGACATCTTCAGGTCGGTATTCTGAATTTATTCTGTATTTATACAGAATTTAAAAACATTGTTTATTCCCAGAAATATTCTACAATGCTCCTTGCAAATGGCTTAACTTTAAGGAAGTTGTTCTTAAGCAGCAAGAGTTACTATGTGTTATGCTGTGGTAGTATATACCTTGTTACTTTTATCTCCTGAAAGCTAAACTTTAAGTAGGCATTTTTATGCAAATTTACTTATTTAGGGAGCTTTTTATAGAGCAGCAATCCCCTCTTATTTTTGTCAAGGCTTATAGTTAAAATGCTCTCTCATGTAAGGCCTTTGTCTCCCTGCCGTGTATGAATTTTATTTTTTTTTTAATGGGACGTAAAGGTATTTAAAGTAAGCCTATTTTGAATCATGGGCATTTAAGTTAGTAATGTCTAAAACCAGCATCCTTGATGGTGTTCCTCCTCTGATTTCCCATGCAGAGTTCTATGTCTCTTCCTCCTTTGCCTTCTTATCATTATTGTCTTTCTCTGTCTCCTGATTAGGTGATGACAGTTAACCAGGCCTTTGATATGACATTAATTTTTCTATTACTATAGACTTGTCCATAAAAAGTTATGGGCTGGTCTTTATTTCTAGTATGTATAAGCAGAACATTAAATCTAAACAAGAAATTTATATGCGGCATTTACAGGATTGATTATTAGTTTTAGCATTTGTTTACACTTGAAACCCAGTTATTATTAGTTAGGAAAAAAAGCAGTCACTGTTCTGGTACAATGGTGTATATATGGTCAGACTCAGCTATAGGTGCTCATGCTTGGAACTACTGAAGAATGTATAAATCTTGAAGATGCTGTCAGCCTTCTTGCTGTTTTCTGGGCTTTTTGTTTACCTAATTATACAAATACGTTCAGATTTCAATTTTTTATTCAGTTTTACATTGTAACCCTGCCTTCTGATAATTAATCATTACTTTCTTCATTGGCAGCTAAAATGAATTCAGATCCTGATCCCGCCTCAAGTCCCTCTCCCCCCCAGCAGCATCTTGGAAGGTCCCAGCTAAATGCTGCTCCTGTGGGCCATAGTGAGAACAGTCAGAGACCTGGAACATCTTCAGCAGATTCTGCAACTTCTTCACTTCCTGGCTACTCCCGTAGCAGGGAGAAAACAGAAAAAAAGGGTAAGTATGAAAGCAATTCTTATGCAAAATCAGCTTACATTAAACCTTGGGAGATGGTTGTGTATATATGTATTCTAAACTCTGTTTAAAGACACTGTAAAGTAGGAAAATAAATTTCTCCAATTTCTCTTAACCTGTTGTTGTGGAAGAGTCTTTCTCTGCTTCAGCTTCCTTTGTGCCTATTTTCCAGTTTTCCTATCTAATTTTTCAGATTTGTACAAAGCACTAGGAAAGAATTTTATTTGAAAAATTGGCAGGGAGATTTAATTAAATTTAGCATAATACTATTTCAATTTAATTTCTTTATTTGGCTAGAACACATGCTATAACTATAGCTTTAATATGCATAAGATACTCTTGTAGTGTAGACTGAGGGAATAATAAGCTGGTACATGAAGCCAAAATTGAAGTTAATATTAGCAGTAAGATAAGAATTTGGATTTACAGTCTTGATACACTGTAAAAGGCAGAATGATGGGGCTCTTTTCCCCCACTTGCTGTGAAACTGTTGAATTTCAAAGATTGTGGAAACTGATGGATTGAGAGAAAAGTCTTGTGCAAAATGAAGAACAAAAAAATACCTGGCTCCTGTATACACCTGCTGAGTTCCAGTTTGTAATCTAAGACTTGTGCAAGATGGTCTTGTGCTCAAGGTCTAGCAAATCTCCTGCTCTTTAACTTCCTTTAAAATTGGACTTTAGATTGTGAAGCAGCTTATATACATGCCCTTATATTCACAAATATGAGTTTCTTTATTGAAGGTAATAAGGCTATCCAAGAGTTTAAAATTATTAAATGTGTGGTTATCTGTGTGGCACATACTAGATGCATCTGAGCTCTGCACATAGTTCAGGCCAATATTATGGCCTGATATTTGTCAGCAAATCTATTGTTTGCATCTAATTCAAAATTGACTGTTGGAAACTTCTGGGTTCCCTGTTCCCAGTAAAGGAGTATTGTTTTTTTTGGTACCTGAATTTCTGTCATACCTCAGTGTTCAGTACCAATTTTATCATCTAGCCCACCTGTAAAAAGAATTGAGAGGTTATGGAGATTTGACACTTCTAACATTACCTACATGATTGCTAATTTAGAGTCAGTGCTAAGAGATAGGTTTTCTTTCTTCATTTTCCAGTTTCTTAGTATGCTTCAACAGGGAAAGAATAGTAACTATAATAGGATTATGGTATGAAGTTATCTTGGGCTTAGTTACACTATGATTTGAGAAAGCAATACATAAGTTTCTGTTGTTGGTGCCCGCATTCATGCAAGATTCTGGAAATCAGCACAAGCTATTTAGTGATGTTTTGCACATAGGCTCTGTCAGATCTTTATTTCTAGCTAATTTGGAGATTTTCTTATTGTACACAAATGTTTGACTTGTAAAATCACATTGATTTTTATCTTAGTTCTCTTTACAGTCCTGTATATTTGCTAATGATCCCTACCTATGCAGCACTGTATTAGAGGTGCTGCCTATTTGTGTTCCTATAAAAGAAGAGCATTGATGTATTTCTCCTTTTTGGTTGTGACTCATTCCTGATTGCTCTGAATCTCTTCCCATTAAAATGTTATGGGTGCCTGGTGCCACTGTCATTGCCCTTCCCGTGCCCTTCTTAATATACACAAGTATTTAATGCAGCAGAATGAGCTACCATTGCCACAGTGTCTTGCTGGAGTCTCTAAAACCCAATATTTTAGTGGATTTAGATTGAAAATGTCTTAGTAACACATAATACAGTATTTTCTTATATGGCTGTTTTAGAGTTATGCCATTTGTTATAGTTCTAACAGTTTCTAGAACTGAAAACTTTATTAAAAGAAAGGAAGCTCTGGTCATCAGAACTTAAAAATAGGCATTTTAGTAGGACTTTAGAAAGAAGTGCAAATAAAAATACAAATTCAAAGATGTACATATGAAAACAAATACAAAAGAAACTGATATGTCAAGCAAAAAATTGTCACTTTGGAAATTCTCAAAATATTTGAGCTGACAGAGAAGGTGTTCTTTGGAATCACTAGAGCCCTTACCAATAACATGCGAGTTTTTCATAGGTTTAGGAAAAGTGAAGGATTTGGACTCTCACCCAGGGCGTGTTGTGGTTTGGTTGTATAAAGGGAAATATGCTCCAGACCAGATGTTCTGGGAAGGGCTGCTCTGATTTCTTTCTTGGAAGATTAAGAAGTCAGGTAATTTTCAGTAGTCACTATGATCATGACTAACTCAGAGTCATGGAGGACAGAAAAGACCAGCACACTGATATACAGAAAACTCACTAAATACTTAAAACACTCCTCTTTAATGATGATGTAAATACCTTCCTCAAGTTTAAATTACTATTACAAATTTAAGTTTGTATAATTTTTAATAAATCAGCTATGATTTCTGTTTGAGAAGGGGACATGTGCTGTGTGTGTCTCAGTTACCTGGAAAGGCAGTTTCCACTGAGGACTTTCTACCACACGCCCGTGTGCCCTTCCCTCACAGAAGATCACTGGTATCCTGGGCTGCAGAAATTGAAGCATTGCCCAACAGGTGGAAGGAAATTCTTCCCCTCCAGTCAGCACTGGAGTGCTCCACCCAGTTCTGCACTACCCAGTACATGAGGGACACAGGGTTCAGCAGAGGGCCACAGCGATGATGAATGAGCTGCAGCACCTCTCCTGTGGGAGACAGCTGAGAGAGCTGGGGCTATTCAGCCTGGGGGAGAGAAGGCTCAGGGGGGATCTATCAGTGTGCATAAATAGCTGAAGGTAGGGTGCAAAAAGGATTGAGACACAATTTTTCCAGTAGTCCCCAGCACAAGGACCAGAGGCAGCTGGTGTAAACTGGAGATCCGTTTGACCACCAGTAAACATTTATTTGTTTTTTTTCTGTGAGGGTAACAGAACTGGCAAAGGTTGTCCAGAGAGGTGGAGTCTGCATCCTTTTGAGATACTCAAAAACTAGGTCGATATGGTGCTGGGCAGCCAACTTAGGTGGACCTGCATGAGCAGAGGGGTTGGAAGAGGTGAATTCCAGAGGTTCTAACCTCAACCATTTTATTAATTCTTGTAATATTCTTGACACCATATCTGTACTTCTGATCTGTGCTTTTTCTTCCAGTTTTTGTTAATATACACTGTGTTTAAGGATATAGCATCAAAATGAATATTAAGTAATTTGTTTCCTGGAAGCACACATCACATCAACTATTCCTGCAGCATTATCCATATCTTGTGTAATTCAGCAAATTAATGAATGCCTTGGCTCTGACTCAGTAAAGCACTTAAACACACTCATATCCTCAGCAGCACAGGTACTTCCTTTGGATCAAACTCTTGTACTGCCAATTTTTTTCTTAGCAATTTTTCAGTTCTATTCTGCTAATGTATCATTAGGTAGTGTTTATGTTATTCCTGGAATAATTTCTTTCACTATGGGAGGTAACATCTCTCCGAGAATTTATTGAGCCAATTGAATCTGTATTTAATGTAAAAAATATTCTGTCATTAGGATAATTTATAGATACAGGTTTTCTTGTATTAGCAAAGGAGGGCACTCCTATTTCTTCTCAAACCTCTTGCATTCTGCTTATGTATGGTTTTGGTTTTCCATTCCTTGTGTATGTAGGAATGGAGTGAATGTCAATACATCAGCTTTCATGTTTAAAAATAAATGAGGAAGAAAATGGTTACTCTTTCAAAGATGTTCATGGACAGGGAATTTACTAGTGAACCAAGCATATACACTTCTAATTAGGGCTCCTGAAATTTTAAAGCCATGGAGTCATCAGTATCTATGTAAGCAAATTACAGGAGAGTTCATGTATATCAGGGAAGACCAGTGTCTGCTTGCTGGTGAAATCTTTTGAAACAGACAAAGACTAATCTCATAAGGCACTTTTATGCCTCTCAGGTGCACAGACCCTCAGTTTCTGGTGCAGGTGCTACATACCCCTTCAGTGGTTTCTGTGTTTCATCCACTGTGTAGAATCTCCTTCCTTCAGATACAGCCTTAAAGCAAGGTGAAAAGACAGAGCTTGGATGAGAGCTGTGGAGCTCCCAACACCAAATTCTCCAAAACATCATTCTTGCTAGAAAAACAATTTCCTTTACTTCCAGAGCAGAGGTAGGAAAAAAGCACTTTCAACATGGTGACTTAGTTAGCATGTGAGTATCTGTAGTACTGCTGCTATTAATGTTTTTTGAAAGAGATGCCTGAGTCTGCAGTTGAGGTTAAATGCCCCTTTAAGAAGAGAACTGTTTTATTAATTGACTGACTTCAAATTTATAAATAGTAAAAAATCTTTTAAACAGTTTACAGTGCATTGCAGCAATTTACAACAGTGTGTCTCCAAGGCATTGCTAAATGATGGCTAACAAATAGGGAACCTTTCTAATTTACAAATATTTTTTAAGTGTTACCCTCTTCCACTTAAGGTTACAAAGAACTTTGCTTCAAAGCTCTGTGTCTTTACTTTTATGCAGTTAGCAATTACAGACTAACTCTTGAGGCAAAGTGAAGTGTTGTGCAAAGCTTGAAGAAATCTCAAAAAAATCTTTGATTATTTGAAAGGGAGGATTATGTCTTGAAGTATTACTTAACAATTTATCTGTCAGTTTATTAATGCCCCTTCAAACTTTACCTTTAAATATTCAGGCTCTTAGGAAGCTCATTTGCCAGGCATTGCTGTGGGAGAGAGAGGATTCTATCCAAAGAAAAGTTAATGACTGTATTTTCTGATAAAATTTTGGGACAACATCATTGTTGGTGCAGAACAATGGAAATGGGCTTTTTCATGTCTGCTGTTACTGTCAGTAACATGCTGGTATTTTTACCCTAGATGGGAGGAGGATTGAACACTCATTTATTTGAGGAAACATTCTCCATCTTTCCCTCTACTGCCATTTGAAATACATAAATGTGTTTTTTGGCTGATAACAGATACTATTACTGCTATCAATTTTTTACATTCGCATCATGAACCAGATTATGGAAGGTGCCCTAGCTCAGTCTTCATCCATTATTTTCCAGGTGGACCAACTTCCTAATCTGTTTATGATAATAAAATTTCTAGCATAGTACCAGGGTGCTGAAAGAAAGGAAAATAGGAAGAAAGAGCTATACTCATATTAATGAATTATGTAATGAAATGGGAGTGGCCCTATAAATTCTTTGGTGCAAAGGACTTGACATTCCTTTTATGCAAATTTAGAAATTTAATCTAGTGGTTGGAATCTTTCAATTCAGTTTCCTTCAGAAGAGATCCAGTATGTGTGTTCCACTGGGCAGACAAATCCCTGTTACAGTACAGTAATCAAGGAGAGACTTGGAGCTATTGTGTTGCTGGAGGGTCCCTCGCAGCAGCAGCCCCACTTCATTGTGAAAAGTTAGAAGCTGAGACTGGGAACAGCAAACTGGGAAGTAAAGCTAATCCTTTGAAAAGTTAGTTACTAGTAGTTCTTACTTAAGCCACTGGATTGGTGGATTTCCTAATAAGTTGGAATGTTCCTTTTTAAGGGCCTCTCCTTAAAGCAAATGAACTGCTGGAGCATCAATGTGGTGAAGTGCTCAAACTGCAGAATTGCTGAAATTCCATGTGCATTGTGCAGGTTATCATAACTTTCCGTCTGCACCTATGAAAATACGTGGGCTTGGTGAGCTCTATGGTCTCAGCTTCTCACATTGTTTTTCATTGCTTTCTCTGTTCTTTTTTATGGTGGAAAGAGTTAGTATGGATGATTATCAACTAAGAAATGACAAAATGCTATTTTTTTTTTTTAACTGTACAGTTTTGGAACTGCAGATTTGTTTTAGATTTGTCCCAGCTTATCCATAAAGGATTCAGATACCTGCATAGAAAAAGCAGCAGGACTGGCTCATTAGTTACATGTAAAATTATTTTAATGACTTCAAAAGATAGTTGTACAGTAATAGCTATGCTAGAAAAATACAGATTTGAACAATGCTTTTTCTTCCACTTTTAAATTTATAGTCTATAATATCACTCATGCTCTTTTTTTTATTGCTTTCCTGACAATTTACATTCATTTTGTGGGGGTGCAGAAGTTGTTCCCATTTCAGTGTAATGCTATTTGATGACTTGTAACTGTGGTGTGACTAAGAATATTACTGTATCTACAAATGCATTGCTCCTGCCAGAGAAAGTAGAGTTGAGTCCTAGACTTGAACAGCTCTGTAAACAAATGTTATTTCCTTCCCTCCCATCACTGTCACCTTTTAAAATAGAATGCCTGCCAAAGTATTGTAGTATAAGAACTCTGAATTGTTCTTGGGACAAGTAGGACCATCTTAAGATCTGACCATGGAGATTAAAGGCATAAAAGAAATACATGCAATGTACTCTTAATTGTACCACTCCCTTACTATGCAGTTAAGAATTCAGGAGGCTTCTGAATGGATGAAAGGATTCAGCAGTCATGGATAAGCAGCTCAGCATCTGAAGTTACTAAAACCTTTTTTCAAATAGTGGATGTTCGTTGAGCAAAGTATTTCTTCTTCTATTCCAGTCAGTTCCTCTGTGTCATTGTATTTGGTATGTACAAATCATGTTTATGACATGACACTTGATGCCAGCTTTTAAGTGGAATGTCAATCTTTCCAGAAACTTTACTCCTACATAGTTACTGCATTCAGTACCACTGAGCTGTTGGAACTTACAGAAAGTAATTAGGAGGAGTTCTCTAGAGACTCAGGCTGGCTCTCCTGAACACTGAAAACTCAACAGTACAATCCAGTGACACAAAAAACCTGTTAGAATGTGCATTTATTGTTATAAAATGTACAGATCAACATTTTCTAAAAGTACATATTCTGCCTGTGGATGAATGAAAGAGATCTGACATCTTTCACTTAGGATATGAGCTTACACAGCATCTTCTAACAAAAGAAATCATTTTTATTTTGCATTAATTGTGTATGCCTCTACTCCTAAGGATGTCTAGGTTCTAGAATGATTGTTTCATCATGAAAATAAAATCTGCAATAAAAAGCTGTATGCTGTTCCCTGATATTGTTGAATTTGTTTGCTTTTTTTATTAACTTACAAGATTTGTGCTTACAAAAAGAACTTTTCCTGCATAAAATCCAGTGTAACACTGTCAGAATTACCATCATGCATTTCCAAAAGGAGCTGGATATCTTCTATAGGATGTGACTCCAAAAGAAATACTTTCTAGGCAGATTGTGCACAAAATGTGGTGCTCTATCTGTTTTGGTTATATCCACATGGAGGCATCCCTGTAAGCTTTCATTTTCCTACTTGATTATTTTTTTGCTTGACAAATAGGCTTCAATTATTTACTTTGTATGTGCATGCATTCTTGTTGCCTGCTTCCTATCCCATGTTGTAAAATTTCCTTCATACTAGCAAATGAGCTATTACTGATAATCTACCACAAGGATTTCCTATAGCTAGTGTATTTGATTTGGGAAAATTGTTAAAGCAAGTTCATTCACTCTTCTAACATAAATTAACTGCTTCATGTTTGCAACAGGATGTTTCACTGATGGTTCAGTCATGCTTTGGGATTTGGGTTTTGTTGTTTTTTGCTTTCTGTTTTTTTAAGTACTGCAGTAAGACCAGATGATTATAATACAGTCCTATCATAGTTTTGAACAGTGCAGTAAGACCTCTACTGACTTCATGAGAAGCTATAGCATTTTCAGACTGTACTATAGCAAACTGGATGAATGGAGAGCAAAACTGATGAAAACTGAGCTATAGGAGAAGGTTTCCCTATCAACAGTTGTCTGAGAATCCCATTCAGTCATGCAGAGCTGAAAGATGCCAGTGCCTCAAAGTAGTCTGCAAATATGGAGGTTTTGCAGGTGGGATGTCTTCAGCAGTTGGATGCTTGGTTTGTAAGAATCCAAATGAAGCTTTTTTGTAGTTCATTTTGGGTTATTTGTACCAAAGGCATTGAAATCTAGGGAACAGAACACATTTCAGCACTGCTGAATGCAAACTGAGGATGAAAAATTAGTATTAAAAGCTGACTGGCCTTCAGCAAGCTGATTGTCTTTGTAAATATTTATGGTTATAGTTAAGGTGATGTAGGTGCTTTGGTACACCACCCTAAATTCTTTTGGCATGGGATTCATAGCATTTTTTTTACCTTTTACTGCCTATTTCTTTTTTCAGTCTAATCCAATACTGGGGTGTATAGCTGCATTTTAATTTTTTCTCTGATGAAACTTGTGGCAGAGACTGCATCTGTGATCCTAAACTTATTTGTAGAACAGTTAGTACCTATCTGGAAGTGCTACTTAAGCACTTTTATTAATACTAAGAATGGAATGAGCTTTGCATGTTGCACTTCGGAGGCATATTTTTGTGGAAATTCCTAGACATAAAAAAGGTTAAGTAAAAATCTAGCTTCAAGTCTGTTATAATGGAAGTCATAGAACAGGCTTTTTCAAATACAAATAATTCTATATCTGTATTTTCTGTGCCATGTCAGTCTCCACCTACACATTCATTTGTTCATCTTACCTTGTGGAGCATGGTAGGAGGAGTGCAGTTTAGCAGTAAGCATAGTTTATTCATACTAGTTGCCTCTTATAGTTGAAATAAGTAATTTTCCTTGTAATTCAGACAGTACTCCCTTTCAGATTCAATTGCAGTAAAGCCTTCTTGCTAAAGCAGTAGAGTGATGTATGCCTGAAGCTCCAAGTAAATACAGTGCTGTGCAGTGTGACAAAGTTCAATTCAGACATCAGTGTTCTTCATGGTATATAGAAAATTTGTTCATATGTGGGAGAAGATCTAATGTCAGAGAAGACATTTTTCACTCCCTGCTCCCACCCCAGTAATTTAGTTGGTGGAAAATGCCTGGGGATGAAATCTTGTTCCATACTACTCCATCAAATGTCTCAATTACTCTTGTCAGTTAATAATCTGACACTAAGGGAGGTGCCTGACGTCCTATGACTTCTTACAAGGAGAAAACCCGCTTAAGTAGTGAGGTTTTGGAATAAAGCTAATGAAAACATGAAGTGCAGATTTTCTTCCTCTGGAGGCCATCCAGCTTTTTCTTATACCTAACTAATAGGGGTGTGTTCCAATTTAGGAAGGCTCATGGAAGTTGCTGTCAATATTCAGTGCTAATACTAGAGATTGGTGACAGGCTTTTTCAGGTTCAGGATTTTGTTACCTTTCTCATGAGAATCATTTACACTGTTACTTACAGCACACCTGTTAGAGCCAGGGGGCTTTTTCTAAAGGCAGTGTTAGTGCTGTCCTTACTTTATTTTACTCAGAATATTCTTTAGCTACTTGCAGCCTAGACATTTCTGTAAAGCCTTTTTAAACTCATAGAAATATTCGGCATTGGCCAAATACTTTTAATTTGTTCATGCCCTTTAGTGGAAAGACAGTGAATAGTCTATTTACCTTCTCCATTTCATTCTCCTCAGTTTCTTCCCTAGGTTATAAAGCTCTGATCATAGTGTCTTATTAGCACTGAGCTGTGTTTTTCATAAAACACTGTTTCAACTCTAAGATGTTACATTGTGTGATAATAGTTCAGAGCTCATCACTGTGTGTGCAACCATAAAGTGCCTCTGTGGTTTGCTGCATTACATCTAGCCTTTTATCACTTAATTAGTCATGAAATCCTTCTGCTGGTTTCACTTGAGTTTTTATTGTTGTTTTTTTCCTGAATAACGCAGAATCATTGACAGATTTTTGCACCTAGCCCTGGTTTCACTTGTTTTTTGTTGTTGTTTTTTTTTTTTCCTGAATAACGGAGAATCATTGACAGATTTTTGCACCTAGCCCTTTTTTTCTTTCACATATAAATGTATTGAATAATTTCGGTCTTATATTATATGTCTGTGTGTCTAATCTTTCCCCTGGGAGAAGGAAAGCTGTGTTTTTCTAATCTTCATATTCTGTTTCTTAATCTCTCACTTCTCCATGTGACCTGCATTCTAATTTGTTTTGAGGACTTATGTAAAAAGCCTTGCTCCCCTGTCTTTACAGATGTAAATATGAGCTGGATCCACCTGTCCAACACAGTTTTAATTAGGGAAAAAAATGGGTTTGTATCTTTTATTTTTTGTATCCTCCTTAGTTAGAGGAACTACTTAACATAAAAAACTATTTATTAAATATATTTGAAATCTTACCCTGTTTTTGAATGTATAATTTTCTGGGATATAGTTGAGGTCATTATTGGTACTTTCTGGCCTTTTTACTTCTCTGGTTTTTGTCAGTATTTCTTAGTCACGTTTATTCAAACAAAAGCTTAAGGAAACTCTATATCTAAACTTAAAATTTGCATGATCATTTGGAAGACTGCCTACTTACCCTTGCTTGGCTCACTTTGCTGGGCCACCTTGCTAACAATTTTCAATTGTGTTAACTGTCAGATCTCATGGAATAGTGAAAATGGTTATGTATTTTTCTAGATGTATGCTCAGCTTGGAGGTGTGAACATATTAATTTGTTGTGCATATGCTTAGCTGTTCCTGTTTTCAATCATTTCAGGAATATTTCCTGTACTATAAAATAGGAAGTCCAATCCAGAAATCTTGTTCTGTATCTTGTCATCTGGGATCCTTTATTCTCCCCACCCCAGCAGGAGGAGTTTTATCTTCCTCCTACTGCACATTCCTGTTACTTCTTTTTCTGAGCCCAAATGAATGCATGAAGTCATGATCGTATAGAGTGTGTGTGTCATACAGTTTTCCTTCATACTCTTAGTGTGGGTGTTGCTTAATGCATTAATCTTTTGTTCAGTAGAGTTTCCATGAGCTTTAATATTCACTTGTAAAACCTGTAATTTCTTTTAAACTTACATATTTTGTATGAATGCTTCATTGTTGCTTCCTGTCTAAGAAAGTGATTTCAGTTTTCCTTTTATCCCATTCTCACTAGGTTTTTACCTTTTCATTCAAAGCACTTTAGAAGTCCCCAGCTTGTGTTTCTTTAAAAAAATTATTTGTAGTGCATGATAGCATGACTGTTGTGGGACCATCCTCCAATAACTGTGAACAAATACAATCTTAAGCTCAAAAGGCATAAGAAATTGTCATCTTTTAAAATACCTTTTGTTTTTCTTTGTTATTCCCTGTTCATGGTCTTTGACCTCTTGTTTAATCTGGAATTCAGGTGCTGTAGCTGTGACCTAAGAAGAAAGCTGAGTGCACCTGGCCAGGAGGTGATACTAGCAGGCAAAGGGCTAGAACTCCCTTGAGCTGTGTAAATCCACTGCTGGGAGCTTTAATGTGTTTGTGTTGGTAGGAAAGTAAATCTACAAACACTTATTATTCAGCATGCACTCTATTCATCCTTTCTGCCTGAAATAACTTTACTAGATTTTTTTGAAGGAAGGCAGTGATTCCAAGCATTTAGAAGAGCACTGAGAAAATTGAGGATTTTCTATGTGATGGGTGCGTGTGTGTGATCTACTTTGTGTGCAAATATATTCAACTAAAAATCTTCTTTTTTTGTGAAAAGACTGTTATGTGTCTTTAAAGATTTCAGAATTCAAGAATGGAAGTGTCATGCACAATGTCACTTAAAATGCAGGAGTTTTGGAAGAAGTGTTTGTCTAAAATGTGTGTAAAACGTTTTTGTTAAATATGTGATCAGACACTTTGCGATGTCAGCCAACTACAGTGATGTTCACATGATATGATTCCATTGTGTATGTTAAGGGTATTAAAAGAGTTGGGAATCTATTGCATCTATTACTGGTTTGTACTAGAATACTGGGCAGGAAATCTTGTGACAACCCCAGTTTACTTCGTCTTTTGCATTGAAAATTTTTATCTAGATTGTGTAAGTTCATTCTTCAAAACCTTGTATGAATGTTGAAAAGTTAGTTGGGTTTTAGTCTTCAGTGTAGTCCAAAGATGAGGTTTAGATATGTCATTTAATCTTTAACCTATCTTCCTTTTGTGATTTAAAATTTAAGCATTGGTATCTTGCAGTCTCACTTGGACTAATCCCCTACTGTGGATTGACTGCCTTTTTGTCAATTTAATGGTTAAATTTCAGAGGTAAGGGACAATAATTGCATCACAGCAAGTATTTAAGAAACTGAAATGTTTCCTTTTTAAACATTTCCTATATCTGATCAAAACCTGACAGAAATAGTAAAAATGCCTGCCTATGACAGAATGAATGCTAAATTCCCATTTAAGCTTACAGTGTCAAAGCTGGAATCTTACTTTATATGGCCAATGTGCCAAGTAATGTGTAAAGCTTCCAAAAGTAAGTAGTTATATTTACTTTTCATCAGGCTGTTTGCAACCTCCCTACAAAAACAATTTTATATTCTGAGTATTTTTCCTGGAGATGTAAAACATACTTTTTACTAGGAAAATTACTCTATAGTCATGTGTGGCCACTACCATTGAAGTCTGTCACTTAATAACAGGCAGTTTTAGTTTAGTCTTATTCTGAATGCTGTATGACTGTGAAACGCATACAGGTCTTTATGTAACGACCTGTTTTGTTATAATGAGTCTTTTTTTAATGAATACTTTCATAAAATGGGTTTTTAGAGACAACTTTAACCTGTTCAAAGAAAAGCCTGAATATCAAAAATGGATATTTCTATAAGCCTTCAAAGGTTTAAATGCTTTCTGTAGTATGATGGCATAAATGCAAAAAAGTCAGGAATGTATCTGCATCGTACTTTGCGGATCACAATTTTTTTTCTATTTTGTTTTAGTGAAACTGAGAAAAATAAAGTATACAATGTCATTTCATATCTTAAACCCAAGACTTTATCACACAGAATAAAAAAACCAAAACCACTAAAATTTTATTAATAATGTTATTGATGTTATTGTTACAATATCTATTAACTAATTTGTGTTGAATGATCTGTCTCTGGGAAGGCAGAATTAACTGTATGGGGAACTGAATTATAGAGCAGCCTGATGATGAACCAAGCTTTACACAGTCTTGAGGTTCTTCGTGGCAGAGTTGGAACTACAGCAGATATTGAGTACTAACCATCCTTCTACACCTCGGTCTTAATTTCTTTTATGAATGCTTTGTTCTGTCCTAAACTTCTGTGCTTTCTCTTGCCTGCTTTCATTTGAATGATTGCAGTGCTTGTGAGCCTTGGATAACTGATAGACTTCACTGGCTTGTATTAGTGCACTTGACACTAAATAGCTAGTGAAGTCTATTTTAATTGTCATAAAAGATATATGAAGTATTGCAAGATGAGTGTTCCTGTCTTCTGGAAATTTTTATATTCAAGACAGAGTAAGATTTGACATTAAAAAGGCACGAGTTTTTAGCAAAGCTGGAAAATAAAAGCTTCCACTGACAGCATTTCCATTGCAATACTCTTACGTGGGAGGAATACACATCAAGGCATTTTCTGACTAAAAACACACTGAAGAACAAGGGTGATAAGTTACAGTCATCACTTTTTATGGTATTGTTATGGGGGGTGCATGTACTCCTGTGTCGTCGTTTGTTCAGTGCTGAGCTGGATTGAAAGAATGGGTTGGCCATCCTTCTTATAAAACACACCTTGACTGTGTTTTGGAACTTCTACCTAGACTTACTTATATACCTATTTATGAAAATGTAGATGGATAATGGCAGCCATGCTACTGGAGTCGTTCATGTTTAACCTGTTTAACTATCCTCTTGGTTATCTTTTAAGCAAAGGAAAGATATTGCTGGTTACAAGAACTTTATACACTAAGTTATTCTAAATTTGATCTCTACAACCTCTGTTCCTCCACCTTTACCCTAGAACTACAGAATCTACCCACAGGCATATTTTTAATTAACTATATGTTATTTATATTCCTAGATCACGTGTGCAAGTACATAGAATTAATAGCTGGGTGGGAGGGATTGGGCAGTAGGTTGAAAATAACCACAGAAAGTGTTTCTTTCCCTTGGAAGTCAGCTCTGTTGGAACAAACATTTCAACAAGTTTACTGCAACAACACCATTTTTTTTCCTCATTGAAGGAGGTAGTTGACCATAAGGCTGCACTTTTTTTTTTAATTTTTCTTTTTTTTATTTCCCCATCTTTGCAAATACCATTACGTATATGTTAATCTGCAATGTAATTGCAATAAAGTAACTATAACTTGGTGTTGTAAAACATTCTGATTTTGTTTCTTCAGCTTTCTGTTGAAGTACATTTTCTTGTCTAACACACTCTCCAGAGCAAGAAGAGCTAAAAGGAGTCAGAGCTGTGCTGTGCTCTTATGTGTGTCAAGTGGAGCAGGACAGAAAGGGTCTTTGCCATATAAGCTGCCAGAGCTGCCTTTCTTGTTAGGGTTTTTATCAGTTTAGCAAACTGCTTTCTGTAGTTTGTTGTTTTTCTTATGTGTGTAAATTCCACTTAATTATTTAACACTGTCTTACAAATGGTGCCTCCTGTATTATCCAGACTATCACTGAAATATCTGTGGTGTTCTCAACATGTAAAAAATCCTGAACAGAAAAAACGAAAGACAATCCTAAGTCAGCTAGTACTGAAATTTTGATGCAAAAGGGCTTAATGAATTTGAAAGCACCGGAGGAAAAAGAAAAGTACTGCCTTGCCTGGCTTGTTTTATTTGAGTGAGGTGGGTAGATAAATATTTCGCTTCTTTCAAACTATATGCTCTTTCCTGTAACTTCCTGTTTGTTGTTAGAAGCCCCTAAATTATGTTTGCTGGTGTTAATGGTGCCATCTGGAAGACAGGGTTCTGACTTGTTTAGAGTTCAGATTATGTTAATTATCTATCAGAGCAAGGAGATTAAGTATACTGTTTGCCTATTCTACAATAATATTTTTAAACTTTTTGAAAAGACCAAGTACTAAATGAAAATTATTTTTCATTATGTGCCTTGTTTAGCCAGACAAGGTTATAATCTGGCACTAGAACTTTTCCAAGTGGAACTTGGCAGACAAACTGTGGCATGGTGAAGAAGAAATCTTACTTCATGGTTTGCTCCTTGTTAAATGCATCTATTTTAATGAAATGTTGGCTTGTAGCCTGTTCTTCTTTGAAAATGGTCCCAGTACAAGAGATGTTAAAGACTGCAGGTGACCCTGTTCTTCAGGAGATAATGTGGATGGGGTTTATTTCTTCCGTCCTGCCATCTTCTGAAGAGCTGATACTGCCTGGCGCCTCAGCTGGCCGGGCTGCAGAGCAGCTTCTCGCATTGCTGCTGCCCCCGTCAGGTGGAGACTGGAACGTGGAGTGGATGCCTGGAAGTCACTTTCCTACACCTGGAAACTGCTTCCCAAGCACACTTTTCATGCTGCCACTGCCCTCAGGACATAGCCTCGAGGTGTCACAGGGTGTTTGTGTGGGGTAATGATGTCAGTAGGGGTCAGACTTGGCGCTTAGTGTAGGATTTTCTAACTATGATTTTAGATTCGTTTTAGATTGATTTTCTTTTTAAAATTTTTCCAAACTAATTTATGAGAGGTCATCTCATAAAAGAGTAGCAGTCCTGGCCTTTGTCAGCTTTTCTATTAACTAACTCTTTATTCATCAAGTAGCATGCAGCATGATGTTGTTTACAAACAGTGGATATCAGATAAAGTTCTTGAGTTTTTCTTTACTGGTGAAGTTCTTCTTGACTGGTGGAGCAGTACGATGCTTTTGAAGAAAACCAATTGTTTAAGCCTTTATGTGTTAAGTAGATGGAAAAGAAGAAAAATAAAATAAATATGGGGCAAAATAAAAAAAAAAAAAACAAACAGGGTTTAGCAGATGTAATTGTTGTTGGTTTCTGTATGCTCCAGAGACTGAGGGACTGAGCTTTCAAATACACTGTTTTAAGGGATGATTAATTTTTCAAAATCCTAGAAAAGGTTCCAGTGCTAAGTAAAGAGATTAACAGGTGAAAAACTGAAGTGACATCAAGAGAAGAACAGTTGATCCATATTATATGTTCCACATGTGCTCATATTTATTGTAATGAATATCCTATTGAGAAATGAATTTTTTGGAAGTAAAAAACTGTAAACTGTGGCATCCTGTGCCATGTACCAAATAACAAGGGTAAATATGCTGAAATACAATACGGAGATGGAGAGTCAATATTGTATTAAGTTTATTTCCACTATTCTTGCAAAACCCTTGTGTTAGATTTTTTAGTTACGATCATTTAATTATTCGACCACATACAGCAGTGATTTTTAAAATACTTTAAATTACTTTAAATTATTGTTAGTAAACAATTTTCTTTATCTAATTTATAGAGGGTATGAAGGAAGAACCTGAAGTGCTCTTTGAAGAACTGCTTGAGAGGGCCAAAGCTGGAGAACCAAAAGCACAAACAGAGGTAATTTTATGTGTTTTTTGTTCGGTCTTGTTTGCTTTTAATTCCAAAATTAGCACTGCCTGCTGCAGAACTATTATCTCTTCCTCCATTAAACTGTGTCTGTTTAGATGCTAAACTGTTCAAAGAAAGGTGATGCCATATGTTTTTTCTGCCTTGAGCAATGCTGCTTCCTTGACAGTGTGAGTGGCTTCAGGTCCAGCTCTTTAGCATGGAAAAGGTACAAAACTGATTTTGCTTTTTTTTTTTTTTTTTTCTTTTTTTAAAGAACCATATGCAGATAGTGACTATTGAATGCTGTTGGTTCAGCACCACAGTGCATACAAAGATACCAGGGCTCTTAGGCTGGACTCTGGAGAAAACTGCCATTGTGGTGCTTTGGCAGGAACAGAGGTTGGTTGCTGGTGTTTTGCTCATATATCATTTCTCTGTTGAGTTACACATTTTAGAAAAGAAGCTCCTCATTTGTTGAAATTAGCTGTGTTTACTTATTTAATGGCAGATAAAATTGAATTAATGAGTTCTGTCCTGCATTTGTTAGAACTTCAGGTTTTCCCTTAGGTTTTAGCAAACTTGTACCAGTTTTTTACTGTGTTCCATCAGCTGGTATAGTGTCTAAGTTTAAATAGCTTAAAATTGTCTAGAAGGGTTTTCATTTGTTTAACTTGGTTAGTGTTTTACTTGAGCATTCTTTTCCAAATTCAGCTTTGATGCCAAATAGGAGTGGTTGCAGTCTCCTACATGCTCATTGGTGTTTCGGATTTTTCCCCAGAGATCACCACTTCTACTGTAAATAAAAATTAAGCGGGGGGAGTGGGAAAGTAATTCTTTTAAAGCTGGTAAAAAAAAAAAGTCAGTGCTAGGCTTGTTCCCCATTCCATCTTAACTTGTTTGAGGGGCAGGCTGACCTTGGAGTTGTAATCTGAGATAGTGACAAATTCCTCACTTTGAAACAGCTGGTAGCTTTGTGGAGGATGAAACATTATCCTTGAGGGAACCATTGCTGTAAATTCCATCTTTTGGCTCTATTCCTCCACATGTCAGAAGGCAAAGTCCATAATATTCTTAAAGGATATCATTTCAAATTGAGTAAGAATACTCAGAAATACTTCTATAATCTAAGTCTGTGATGCATATGTATGTATATAAATAATAGGGAATTTTCTCCTTTGCTATTTATTCCACTTTCACTGACTTCCTTTATCTCTTTAACTGTGTACATTTTCTAGTCATACACAATAATAGGATTCTTATCATATACAGTGATTTTTTTTTATGCAGTCACATTTCTTGGTACTTGTGGAGAGAGAATTAGCTTTTAGTTTTTAAAACCTGAAAAGAAACTTATTTCTTCTCTATGGTTGAATACATTCCTTTAGAATCAATTAGAAAAATGTATTTTTATTTCTCACATTTGTAGGAGTATGAATGAGAAGCTGAGATGCCACTTTTGTGCTGTTTGTTAACAATTACAAAGTCAAAGACAAGAAATCAGCTAGTTCAATGGCTTGTAGTTATTTTATTACTCTGTGTTTATTCAGAAATAGTTCTGCAGTGACTATGAAAATAAATGCACTCTGAGTGGCTGTCAGCATGTATTACTGTAACTTTATATATATGTATTTTTTAATCAAGAGATAACTGTATGGCAGTTATGTAAATGAAACACCCACAGCTGGAATTCTGTCATGGAGAAAAGGCAATTCTGTGTCTTTAACTAGAGGATGTCTGCAAGGATACTGCCTGAGATGGCCTGATGGAGACTGCCTGATGCTCACTTAGCAAAACCAGAGATGGAGCAACCTTTAGAGAAATACAGTGTGAGGGTCTGTGTTAAGCTGTTACCAGATATGACTTTATTTCACACTTCTAGCTCATGGGAAAGAGAGAATCCCAGACTACTTAAATGACAGATTTGAGGTTAACACCTTTTCCCATCTATTCTTTCTCCTTTGACTGCTACAGGCCAGAGCTTTGCAGCCATTTTCAGGTGGTTTGATGTAGGAACTTTCCTGTTAAAAACACAGACAAGCCAAAAAGCAGTTCAGTCATAAAACAGGTTATGCTATCATTTTGCTTGGGCAGTAGCCTTTTGTGCTATGACTAGTCCCACGATCTGTTAGCTGATGTTGCGATACGTGTTTCTATGTCCAAGAGGTCCTTAGAAATTTAAGAGCTGTGTGATTAAGTGCTGCTACTCTTGAAGCTTTGCTCAAAATCTTTATGGCTATAAATATAAACATGCTTAAGAAACAGCTGTTCTTGTCAGATGGATGTTATTTGCCATGTAACTTGTTCAAGCAATTCCTTTCTGAAATAAATAGCTGTAGGTACATCTGTAGTTGAGTGATAGATTACCATGCAATTGCTGAAATCTTTTTTTCTTCTGTTGTCTCATACACTCTCTTCATGGTGTGCACCTCCCATTGAACTCTGGCATGACTTTGTAATCAATGTTTGGATTATCTAGTCCAATTTTCTTATTATTTCTGTACAATTTTGGAAGCTTTACTGTATGAGCTATGGATTTAATGTCTGCCCAATAACTCTCTGTGTGGAAGCTGTTGAAGCACTACTTAAGTGTATGAAACCAGTTAAATGGCTGGAGAGAGAACCTTTACTGGAAGAAGAAAGACCTTTCTGATTATATCAGTGCATTTAATCTACATAAGGATAATGTGATTTATTACTCTTTCAACAGTATTTCTTTAGTCACCCTTAGTGGCAGTAGTAACAAATGAAAGGTTCAGAGAACCTTTCAAACAGGGTTTTTTGTTCTGGCAGATAATACTGTAGATTTTAAAAAGCTATTAAGGTATTACATTAATTGCTTCTAGAATGCAGCTGACATAACATTAGGGGGAGAGAGAGAGTGCAGTGAACCAAGCAAAAACATTTCCCTGATTCTTGAGGTATGCAGGTAAAATGTCCAGTAGTTCTGGTCATTTTCTGCCATTTAACTTTTTATTGCCTTGTGTTTCATACTATTGCATAAATATGTTTACTAGTATATTTTAATATATTTTAATTTTTGAAAGGAAGAAAAAAGGTGATTTTTTTTCTTACCTGTAAAACAGTAATATAGACACCTGCTTGGTAATTTCTGTAATCCTGAATAGGAGAATTTTTATAAGCTTTTTCACTAAATTTCATTGAATGGAATAAAACTAATACTGATTAAGCATCACCAAATAACAATGAGTTTGCTTTGACCTTCAGTATCTGAACTGGTGTGACTCAGAGATTGCCCCTCCTGAAGCCTGCTTCTGTGACAAGGCCTTGTCAATAGCTTCATCTGAATTTCTGATTGTCACTGGCAGCAGATTATATTACTTTTTCTGGCTCTAAATTGAAGTTAGCAGTATTGTCTGGTCATTGTTGCAGGAGGAAAACAATCCAAGAAAACTTTTAACACTGTGAGCTTCAACTGATTCTGCCAGATTCCTGAACACCGACGGAAACTGATTCGCTGACCTGGCCAAATGTGTTGCAATTCCTTCTTGCTTCCAGTTCTTCCAGATCTTTCCAATCAGATCAGCTTACAGTTGTTCTTTAATGCCAGGAGCAAGTGCTTTGACCTTTTGTTCGGAGAGAATTTATCTTAGCTGACTTCCAGGGGATGGGAGGGAACAGGAGAGAAAGACATGGAGACAAAGTAGAGTATATTTCAGTAATTGAAGGAAATTTATTTCCTATTATTATAGGTGGGGAAGCACTTCTTGAGATTAGCAGAAGAGGAGGATGAAGAACTTAACAATTGTAGTGCAGTTGACTGGTTCATCCTTGCTGCCAAGCAAGGTCGAAGAGAAGCTGTCAAACTCTTGCGTAGATGCCTGGCTGACAGAAGAGGTATGGGTTCTCTGAGGCTTCCTGCTTGCACTTCCCACATTACCTGGAACAGTGTTGTACTCATTTTGACTCTGAAAAGAGGTACTTGTGGCAAAATGATTGTGGCAAAAATTCCTGAGTAGCTGCTAACAGACTGTTCCAACAGGTAATTTAAAGACTAATTACCAATACTGCTTATTAAAGCATTTTTATTAGTTATTTGCTTGAACGTTTTTCATTAAATCCACACATATTCTTCTTGTCCTCACCTTTCATGGAAGCTTCTTTTCTTTGACTCTGAAGAGCATATGTAACCACACACCAGCTGCATATCTGCTGTTGTTTCATTCTTTTGTCCCTCTCCAACCTCTCTTTTAATTGGTTTGTTCATTGTTTTCTCCCACTTTAAGATTCTCATCCTCCTTCATGCTACTTCCCATGCTTGGAATGTCTGCCAAATATATGAACTCTTACAAGGAGGGAAAAAACCCCAACAAGACCAAAAAGAAAAACAACTTTTATTCAGTTCTTGGTGTCTCTGCAGTCCACCCATGCCTGTCTGCACTACCTTTTACCTGATCAACTGTGCTTCAAAAGTTGAAGCAAGACATAGTATAATGCATGAAGTACAATTTAAACCTAAGCAATGTAACCACTTTTTGATAAGCAATGGACACAGAAGGGCATTTGAGTAATTTACTTAGGTGGTCAGAATGGGACTGAAACTTCAGAAGTTTCAGATTAAACTGGGAAAAATATATTGTGAGAAAATCTTATCATTTCTGCATGGGTGTGGGTTAAGTGTGTAATATATTTTTTCATTTCTTGAGGCATAACTTCTGAGAATGAGGAAGAGGTGAAAAAGTTAACATCTGAGACTGACTTGGAGAGAGCTGTGCGAAAAGCTGCCTTGGTCATGTACTGGAAATTAAATCCAAAGAAGAAGAAGCAATTAGCAGTTTCTGAACTGCTGGAAAATGTTGGGCAAGTTGACAATGAAGGTTTGTTCATGAACTGATTTATGGTATTGATAAAATACTTACAGGCACTATACAGCTAGAAACCTAAAGAACTTTATGAACAGTAAGGAATGAGATAATAGTAATTGTAAAATCTACTTAAAATAATGTAACTCTCTCAATGACTAACCTTCTTTTAATAACTATGCTCTCTGGAGCAACACTTGCTGTAGGTCGTGGGTCAGTTAAGCATGACCATATATTTAAAATATCTTTATTTAGCACTCACTGTCTTTGGAAAATAGGTATTTTATGGCTTTGCTGTATTTGATTTTTTTTTTTCCGTCCAACAGTCATCCTGATGACACCTCACTAGATGTTTCACTCTACAGATTCAGTCTTCAAGACACTCTGCCACTACAGCACTAAATGTTAGCTATGGCAGTCCTGTTTCTTTTTCTAATACAGTAACAGGAATATAGAAAACGATATAGCCACTTGTTATCTATTTCTGTGTAAGTTTCTTTTTCTTACTTTGAGGAAATACCATTCCACAGATGTTGCAGTTACTGTTTGATCCCTTTAATTGACTGCTTTGACTTTCTATTATTGAAACAGATGGTGAGAAGCAGCCTGGCCCAGTCCCAAAATCTGTGCAGAAGCAGAGAAGGATGCTGGAGCGATTAGTGAACAGTGAATGTGAGTACATGCTGCTGCTTTCAGTCCTGGCCAGTGGTTTTAGTTTCTAGTTTGCTTTGGTAAACAATTTTGTGCTGCCAGACTAAGAATCTGTAGAATGTTTGGATTGCAATAAACTGATAGGTTAAGTTTATTCCATGTGGAAAACAAATAACTGATCTGCATGTGAACTCACAGAAGACATCACCATTACAGTCAACTACTAAAGGGACTTTGCATGTCATTTGTTATTTTTATATTCTTGTCCTTTCAGTACTCAAAAGTCTATTCAGCAAATATTTCACTTTCAATATTTTTTAGTTCTAAATGCAATAAAGTTTCTGATTACAGTGAGGGAATGAATTATGCACCAATTTAGTGCAGACAGATCCTTCATTCTATTTGCCTTGCTTCCATTTGCCCTTCCCTTATAATTAATATTTGTCTTTTCATATTTGTTCAATTAATGATCTGGGAAAGATGCACCAAGGTACTTCTTTCATTATTTACAGCAGCTTAGTTCATGTATTGAGAAGAATTAAACTCCTTAACACACACAGGGTCAGATTTGTAGGCCTAAGTTTGTGAGTTTTGTAAGGTTTGATGGGGTGGAGATTGGAAATTAAAGTTCTCCTCAGTCTGGCATAACTAAGAAATGCTGATGTGTTTTTGGGCTTTTAGGAGGAAATTCAAAGTGTTATATTGTGAAAATGAATTATCAACAGTGCAGCATGTGTAGTTTTTCAAGAACAGTATTTAACATAAGGTTCAATTGCTCATTGTCAGGAAAAGCTCAGTTTCTTGAAATGCACTAAGTCATATGTAATAGTTCACATGCAATCTAGATCAGTACTTGAAAAGCACTTTTAAATTTCACACAGCATATTATTTCCTAATCCATCTGTACTTAAGACTATGTGAAACTAAAGTGTCATACATGGAGCAGGGAGTCAAATCTGGAGGTTTGCAGGTTTCAACTCCTTGAAAGATTGGATTTATATTTCATTAGGTAAATTGGGCCTTTACCTTCAAGGACTGTGTTCATTACACAGGTGACTTGAAAAACAGCACTCCTAAGAAGAGTGGAGGATTTTAGTTTTCATTAGCTTTTACAGAAGTAAAAGAGGAGCAGAGGCACGTGCCCGTATGTGAATAAGGGATTAAGGGATGTGAGAATATTTTGGAAAGCAGGCTTGTGGTCCTATCAAAGCTTCTGTGAGACTATGTCAGCTGTTTTTGTGACTTGGCTGCCACTTCTGGCAAGCTGGAAGCAGTCCTTCAAGGACAAGACTGTTGAGTTTCATTGTCCAGTCCTTGTATCATAATGCAGATGTATTTGGGTTCATTTGAGCTGTGTTGCATTGGGGTTTTTTCCATTCCTTTAGGTGAACTGGCATGTACTGCTACTGAGTGAGTGCACAGCAAGTCATTTTGTTCTGGATACTTCAGTAATTCAGAGAGTTACCAGAGCAGGAACTGGCAGATATGATTTTTTTAAGCCTTAAATTGCAGATAAAATAGCAGGGCAGTAAATGAACCTATTTGTAAGCGTAGGCAGAAATTGATGTGAGTATTTTTCTTTGCCTAGGGTGGATGGGGGGAGGCAGGGGAATTTGTCATAACCAAACTGAAAAAAATCTATGAATAATAAAGTAGAATCTACAAAATACGCTTTTGTGTGACAAAATACTAATGACATTTTAAAACGAAAAGTTTTCATCAAACAAAGTAGGAGTTAAGCTGTTACGTCTTCTCTAGAGAGCTTTTAGCTTTTCATGGAGGAACAAGAAAGCTGTTACTCTCCATCATTTATTTCACTCTCCATCATTTACTTCTCTGACTCACTGAGTTTCTTCATTTACCATGCCAGGAGATTCTTCTTTCAGTGTTAGTACATTGCCAATAGTTGGAAGATAACTTTTAAGCCAGCTATGTGTTTGCAAATATCTGGTCTGGGTTGTCCTTAGTGGAGGTAGAAACAGAAAATTAGAGGTGACATTGTCAATGGGCAGTTGTTGCATGCCTGAGAAGGGTGCATGTCATTGCAGTGGATAGGCCATCTATACATAGTAAGTTAATAACTCCTTCCTTCTTAGGATGTCCCATGTTCCTGTAAAAGTGTTGTTAAGGTATTTTTGTGAGGCTCTAACATGTCTGCATGCTGATTCCACATGAATAAAACTATTCCAGCACTGTATATTTTTTCCCAATAAAACAGTTAATTCAGATTACACCTTCTGTATTAGGCTTAATTTGAAGTCCACCAAGTCAGCTAAAGAGTCTCAGGATTTCTTGATGCAAGTAATGTTGCCTTACAGTCTGTGAATAATAGGAATAGTTAGCAAAAATTAATCCTTTCCTGTTTCTGGGGAGGCATGCCAGATGGTATTTTGTGGGACATAAGGGTTCATGCATGGAGGAGGGGGAGTGGTAAAAGTCCAAGCCAAAGGCAGCATCCATATTGTGAGATTAAACCAAAAGATGGATTGTAAGATGCTCATTTTCTGTTAAACTCTTAACATTGCTCTTCCTCTAGTATGTATCTTGAGACAAATACTTTATTTTGTTCTATATCTCCAGTGTTTTCAGTATTAAATACTGAGCCATTTATATGTTGCTTCTATAAATGTGGCATATTTAACTTAAAAATTTTCTGGGCCCAAACCCATTAATTCCCTGATTATGAATTTGATGAAGCAGTTATCTGTCTTTTTAAAATCTCAAACTACTAAGTAGACCAGCTTTCATATCTTTGCATCAGCTAAGTAGTTAAATTTACTGTGTAGGAGGTGTGTTACAGATTTTTGTCATACAATTCTTTCATGTATATAGCAATATCATTTACATTAGTTTATGGAAAAAAAAATCTGTTAATTATTCTTCTTTACAAAATGCATCAAGTTTGTCTGCCATAGAAACTAGTTAATCCATGCTAATGTAGAGAACTGGGTTCAAAGAATTTGAACCAGTGTATAAATCATCTTCTGTCCTGCTGTTTCCCTAGAGTTTTCAGTAGTAACCTCCTGCCTCCCTTACGCTCACAGGAGTGGATAAAGATCTTCCAGGGCACAGGGGAGAATTTTGCCTCTGTGTAAACTGAGCGAGGTCTGTTTTGTTGCTGGTAGCTGGTTTAGATCACAGTTGGTACAGTTTGGAGAAGGCCCTTTGTATAGCCACATAGTATATTAAATGAATACACTTGAAGTAATCCATATTCAGTCTCATAGATACAATAATTGTGTATTTCCCATAATTATATGTCTGTAACTTCTGAACTCAGAAAAATTACTGTTAAGTGACAAATCAGAAGCCAGTGCTTCAGTTGATGACATACAGATACTTCATTACTGCTTCTGTACAAGTCTTTCTTTCCAATGCAGCTGTTGAATATTTCTCTGAAGCAGATAAAATAGTTTATTATTTAAAACTGTGACTTAATCTGGTAGTCTTTTTTTTCTGTGGAATACTTGCAGATAAGCCACATTCACTCACTCTGTTATCCTGCTTATCAGTATAATAAACTTACCTACTGATCTGACAAGATGTAGAGTATTGTATTTACTGCTGGCACAAGGAGATTGTTTTCAGCAGAGATCTCAGGGCAGGTTGCAAGGTAAACAAACCTGTGTTGTCAGTAGTTCAGTTTTTGTAAACTAGATTCTGGCAGGTGTGAAAATTAATATTCCAATTCATAATCAATACAGTGTTGTGATAAAAATTACTGCAAATTTTCATTTTATCTTTTTAGCTAAAAAATTTATTGCTTTGGATGACTTTGTTGAAATTACCAAGAAGTACGCAAGGGGAATCATCCCATCTAACCTGATTATGCAGGAAGAGGAAGATGATGAATTGGCAGGGAAGAGTCCTGAAGAATTACCCCTACGACTGAAGGTAAAAAGGCAATTTGGAACAGGTTCTATTGAACCAGGCCTCTTAAGCATCACAGACAAAACAGGAGTGACTTGCACTTCTCTCTCAATACTGATGTTTATAGTCTGTATAGATCAGTACAAGAACTGTTGCTGTTAACTTCCTTTTGGACTTGACCTCATATATATGTTTGAAGTTTTGTATATATGAGCCATGTGTTTAAAAGAAAGTGACAACAATTTTCCCTGTAAGAGGACAATCTACCTTCATTATATCTTCAGTGAGGATTTGACTGTACCTGTCATCACTGCCCTACTTTTATTACAGATGTTGTTATACGCTTTGTATCTTTCTAATTTAGACAGGAGCAAGCAGGTGGGTAAAATTATCCATAGCATGAAAAGGTTCTGTTCCGACAGAATTCAGGAAAGATGAAACTTGCTGTTAGCTTCTATACTGATGCTTCTCTAGACAGTGAAAAGAGAAGGAAAAATTAAGGTGTATGCCTTCAATACTGGCATAAATTTTAGGTGAGGTAGGGGGTGTGTAGCTGCTGACCTGAGAGTTTTTGCTGTAATTCTTTTGTCCATCAGCATATTGCAGGGGTGGAAAAAAAAGGGGAGTGAAAGACATCTCTTTTTGAGCTTTTGCATGGCTGATTGTCTGAAAGAGATGCATTTACGAAGAACAGAGATGCCTTTAAAAATAAACAAGCTTTTGCCCAAATCACTGGGGCGTGTGTTGTCCCAGTTCATCACAGTGCCACAGATATTTGCTGGAACATTCTTTGCTTTTCCCCTTGAACTAATTAATATAAAAATGTATGATCTGGGAAAACATAAAAACTGTTACTTTATGGGGGAAGGAGGATTGATTGCAGCATCTAATATTTGCAATCCCTATGCAATATTTGAATGTATGTTTGAAAAATCCAGTACCTTTTAATTGATCTTTTGTAAAGTGTATGGTTGGTTATAGGGAGAATGTTCAATCCAGTTGCCCAGTGACTATGGTGGAAAATGCCACATAAAATAGGTAGAATTTTAAGATCCTCTGCAGTTATTGTTGTGGAGTTAAAAGAATCCATAAATGTGTACTAATTGAATTTAACATACTGCTGCTGCTTCCAAAACAGGTTTTGACAGCTGCATCCCTAGATGCTTGGGAAGGATTGTTTAAAGATAAAGCCACAGCTGTAAAGACTTCCTGTATGTGTATATGATTCATAGGCACAACTTCCTGCATGTGTAGAATGTATAGCATAATCCTTGCAGAATGTGGCAGTTAAATACTTTGAAGTACAGTACTCGCAGCTCAAGTAATGACTTAAGATAGTGTAGGGCTCTAGCCATGTAGTTAATCTTCAGTATGAAGTTAGCAGAGCAGAATACTTGACTAGGAAGCCATTTAATTATATGTGTCAAAGGTAATGAAATACATCTTGCCTGAAATCAAAATTGCCTCTGAGCTTTGTCTGACTGAGTTAATAAAAATGGAGCTAATAATCTTGGACACAGTAATCTTATTTTATTGGCAACATTGATCTGAAATATAAATCTTTCCATGTTAGCTGAGGTTAGACAGCTGGATGCTACTGCTTCAGCTAAGAATGTCTGATGTAAAGATACAAAACTGCTTGTTAATGAAATGCGTCTTTCTCTTTTTCCAGGTTGTAAAATATCCACTTCATGCCATTATGGAAATTAAAGAATACCTTATAGATATTGCATCAAAGGCAGGAATGCATTGGCTGTCTACCATTGTTCCAACACACCATATCAATGCTCTCATCTTTTTCTTCATCATCAGTAATCTGACAATTGAATTTTTTGCCTTCATTATTCCATTAATCATATTCTATTTGTCCTTCATTTCTATGGTGATTTGCACACTGAAAGTTTTTCAGGACAGTAAGGCTTGGGAAAACTTCCGTGCTTTGACTGACTTACTGCTTCGTTTTGAACCAAACCTAGATGTTGAGCAAGCTGAGGTGAATTTTGGATGGAATCACTTAGAGCCGTACATTTATTTTTTACTCTCAGTATTCTTTGTAATTTTTTCCTTCCCTATAGCAAGCAAAGACTGTATACCATGCTCAGAGTTAGCTACTGTCTCAGTTTTCTTCACAGTGACAAGTTACATGAGTTTAAGCACATGTGCAGAACCTTACACACAAAGGGCATTAATGACTGAGATAGCTGCAGGTTGCTTATCCCTATTGCAGATATTACCTGGGAATTTTGGCTACTTGAAATTCTTAGGTAAAACCTTCTTTACACTTCCTGTAGGTCATTTCTTTGTGATCAATGTAAGCATCCCATGCCTTCTGTTTTTGTACTTGTTTTATCTTTTCTTTAGAATGGCCCAACTACGGAATTTTAAAGGCACCTACTGCTACCTGGTCCCATACCTGGTGTGCTTTATGTGGTGTGAACTCTCTGTGGTCATTCTGCGGGAGTCCTCTGGCATTGGGCTCGTTCGTGCATCCATTGGTTACTTCCTGTTCCTCTTTGCACTCCCAGTGCTGGGTGTAGGCATTGCACTGATGTGTCTTGTCCACTTCATTAAGTGGTTTTTGTCTTTGGAGCTCATGAAAATTGTAGTGACCCTGGTTTTGTGTGGTGTTCCTTTGCTCTTTCGATGGTGGACAAAGGTTAACTTCTCTGTAGTTGAAGTGGTTAAATCTCTCACTCGAAGTTCGATTGTGAAACTCATTCTGGTGTGGATTACAGCTGTAGTGCTGTTCTGTTGGTTCTATGTGTATCGATCCGAAGGAATGAAAGTGTACAACTCCACCCTGACGTGGAATCAGTATGGTTTCCTTTGTGGACCCCGGGCCTGGAAGGAGACTAACATGGCACGTACTCAGATTTTGTGCAGCCACCTGGAAGGACACCGAGTGACATGGACTGGGCGGTTCAAATACGTGCGCGTGACAGAAATCGACAATAGCGCAGAATCTGCAATAAATATGCTTCCATTTTTTATTGGTGACTGGATGAGGTGCTTGTATGGTGAAACCTACCCTCTTTGTGACCCCAAAAATGTTACTCTGGAGGAGGAAGAATTGTGCCGTCTGAAGTTTTTGACAAAGCATAAATGCCACATGAAAATGTTTGATCGGTACAAATTTGAAATAACTGTGGGTATGCCTTTCAGTAGCAAAAATGGAAGCAAGCCTATAGAGGAGGACGATATAACCAAAGATATTGTGCTGAAGGCAAGCAATGAGTTTAAGAAAGTGTTGCTGAACTTGAGGCAAGGGAGTATAATTGAATTCAGCACAATTCTGGAGGGTCGTCTTGGCAGTAAATGGCCTGTCTTTGAACTGAAAGCAATCACTTGCTTGAATTGCATGTCTAAACTCTTACCTGCAGGGAGGCACGTGAAAATAGAGCAGGACTGGAGGAGCACAGTGCATAAAGCCATTAAATTTGCTTTTGATTTTTTCTTCTTCCCATTCCTGTCAGCTGCATAATGTGCTCACATATTGGTTCAGTGGTGTTTTCAGTGTCCTCTGCATTTACACTACCAAAGGTTTGGCTTCTTAAGAGGAAAAAAATCCCAACAAAAATCTACCTTGCTGTAGCAATGCTCAAAAAGTGTGCTAATATAGAGCATTGGTTGAGTTTTGCAAGTGACACACCATATCCTGACCTTAAACCCTGTATGACTGATGTAATATATAGTACTTTAGTATTATAAATGAATGCAGGGGATTGCTGCTGACTAATTGCATGGAAACTGTTGTGTCCAAAATGGACATATTGCCTGTGGTACAACACTAGATGCATTCACTTGCTCAATGTTAAAAGCACTTTACTCTTTTAAGTATTCACAATGTGCCCATTTGTTTTTTCACAGGTATGGTTTAGAATAGGGAGCTGAAAACAGATTTTGTTGCATTTATTGCTTGTATTTATTTGGTGTTTGTAGAAAAAAAGTGATCTTAGAGTCAGTACCTGGTGGTGATATTTGCGTACAGCAATCACTGTTTCACTATTTGTCCAGGAGATAGTGACCACTTTTTTTTTTGAAAGGGCACAACATTTCACACCCCAGCAAGGTTTTACAAAGTCCCAAGGCTTCTACTTTGCATTAGATATTGTGTATGAAATTTGCTGTTTGTTCTGATTGGTTACACTAAAGTATAGTCCGTGCTGATGTTTGAAAGGCAAATACTGGGGCTGATATTGTGATGGTACCAGTAATGGAGAAGCCACAGCAACTGAAATGATACCTAAAAATCTGTGGAAATGGAAATAGAATGTTTAATTACTTGTATTTTGCAAATAAACATGAAGTACAAACTCAAATTAAATGGGTGCAACATTTGTTCATTATGCTTTGACAGTGTGACCAGTTGTTTGTGTTGTTCTGATAGCAGCTTTCACTGAAAACTACAATTTAGAATGTTTAAAATATTCTGGTGTGAGATACTTGAAGTTGCACTTGATGGTTGCGAAGCCGACAGTAAAATCTGGTGTGCCAGGTGAAGTTTTCGTAGCTGTGCAGTCTAGGCATAGTGCTTCTCCCTGCTTTTGTTGTGACTTTGGACCTTTTCTGGCCACTGTGGCTGCATGTCACAGATACATCCTGCCATTCCATGACTCCTCCACTGAGCCCACTTTAGATATTTGCTTTTATGTGTCAGTCATCACCAGGGCCAGGGAGAAGGGTTAGCAAGGAAAACCTCCTAGAGAAGGAGAAACCTTTGGGGACAGTGGGGCAATGGCTGTACGTCAGCTATGAGCGCTCTCTTGAGCATTACCCAGAGCTGCAGTTGGGAAGGAGGATGCCAAAGGCACCTACAGCTGTGCTGCCCAGTGCCAACAAGCAGAAACCCCCACCATCCAAAGCTCCACAGTCATGCTTCAGCCCATCAGAAAATCTATGAAGTAAAATCATATATTCAGGGTGCTTCTAGCTTTGAAAATTTGCCAACTATCTCTGTTTCCACCTGAGGAAAAGGAGTAGCATAGCTGGTAAATGCAAGTTTTGACAGCTTCTCTTACCCAGGTCCGTTTGGGCTGGAAATAAGCCAAACTTAGGCCTTTCTCCTCCTTTTGTTAGAACATCCATAGGCTCTTTTTACATCCCCAAAAATTCTTCCTGGCTCTGAAATTTAAGCACGAAAGATTTTAATTTTTTAAAACTTCTTTTCCCTTACATACACACAATTGTGAAACTTCTATTCATATGCTTATGAGGAAAAAAAGGCAACAGTCTTGGGATTCAGAACTAATGTTGAAATTTTACCTTTTACCCTTTGTATGGAGGTCAACTTAGTGCCATACTGTGGTGCATTTTGAAGGAGTTGTTACATGTCCTGGTAATGAAAAAGTGACTCAAGTCAGATGTGAGAAATTTTGCAAAACGAGGGCAAGTACTTGGTTTCTTTGGAATGAGTTGTTTTTTAAGAGACAAAAGGCACTTGGTGCAAAAGGCACTTTAAGAGACAAAAGGCACTCAGTTCCCATCTGTATCATAACAACTCTGAAACTTGTATTTCAGTCTTTTTTGCAAAAGTTGTTAGAGGATATTGGCATATAACTGTTACTAAATTTGCAAACTTAGAATTATTAGCTAAAAATCTCTGGTTCCTTTGAGGGAGAGCTCCTTCAAAAATACTCATATCAATATTGGTCAGATTCAAAGTTAAACCCTTTATGCACCTACATGAAGAAAAAAACCAAAACAAACCCAAAGACAAACTCTGAATTAGCTAGATCCTAGGAAAATAGTTCATGTGCTCTGTAGTGATGGATTAATGGGGATACTTGAATTTGTCAAGTGCCTGTTTTCAGCACAGGTGGGAAGTTTTGCACAGTAGCACATTCAAGGTCATTTTCCATATATTTTCAGTTCTTCAGTGCAACCACAAGGGACAGAGGAAGCAAATTTTACTACAAGACCTTTAAATAATGCCTTTTAATGCTAGTTCTCAATTGTTTCTCCTTGATGCTTTTAAATTTTTATTGAAAAAGAGGGTACATTAATGATAACATGATGGATAGGTGCTGCATTATCTTTGTTGGTCTAGTGTTCAGTATTCTGAAACCTTTACCAAATAAATCTTTCCTTTCTAAAGTGTATCTTAGCTGACAAGCACAAATTTTCTGGAATTTAATAATCAAGGTGTTTTTGCAAAGGGTGCCTCTGTTTACTTTGCACCTTGCAAGCAAACAGAGCACAAAATATCTCTGTTCCATTCCTGCTAAAACTCTATGTTCCAAGCCAATCCATCTAGGTTGGAGAGGCACAGAATCTGGCAGCTGCTGTTAATTATTCAATTACTCTTCCATATATTATTCTTACTCAGTTTTCAATGTATGATGAATTATAAACAGTTCCAAAGGCAGGTGCCCTTTCTCTATGCTGGTAATTCAGTCATTTGAATTAGTATTAATTAAGGGGAGAAGAGGAGGATATTACATGGCTATTGACAATTCTAAATTAGGTTCAGCTGTTCTTCTGTAAGTTCAGCTTTAGCATTTAGAATATAAAGAATTTAGAAAAAACATATTAATTTGAATTTCATCTTCAATGTAATATGAAAAAGCACTGCTTGTTCTACAAACTGGTACATTTTTCCATAACCACAGAAAAACAACACATATAGAAATTCTGAATAACTTAAGAGCCCACTCTGTAATGACTAACAGCAAACAGCATCTTGCAGGAGGCAAGAATGCAGAGTTTTGCCCTGTTCTCCCAGAGAAAAAAATTGATAGATCTGTAGGTATTAATATATGGTTTTATTTCTTAGGACTAATGGATCTCTTAAGTGCCATAAAATAGCTGTTATTAATTGGAAATTTGTTGTAATCTTTTTGTAACACAGGGTAATAAGAATGTTGCCCAGATATGCTGTGGCTGCCCCATCCTTGGAGGTATTTAAGGCCAAGCTGGATGGGGCTCTAAGCAATCTGGTCTAGTGGAAGGTGTCCATGGCTGGGGCTTGACAGTCCCTTCCAATCCAAACCATTCTGTGTTTCTGTGTTACCATTGGGCTAGTGTAGTGCTTTCTTATATTCATACACTGAGCTGCTTGTCTACCTTCTGGCTTCTCTATTTCCACTGCAAAAGGCAAAAGAATTTTCCAGATAGTGAATACCTTTTCAATACTTTTGAAACCCATTGCAGCCTCTCAGGGTAGGGCTCGCATCCAGTAACAGCTGAAGGAGGTGGAAAGAAGCGGTGCTCCAACCTCAGCTTCACAGCTGCAATTGTTTGAACAGCAGATGGATAGGAAGGAAAACCAACAGCTCTGTCACTGAGTTAGAAATATATTAATACATGTAGCAAAAATTTAGGTGCTCTTTGCCAACTTGTAAGGAGGTAACATACCTGCTCTGGCACCTACATCCAAGCAAGTGTTGCATGCAAATAGGATGCCTGGAAACCAAACACCAAATCACATCGCTGTTTATATGCATTAAGATGGTTCATTTATTTTCATAGTATTACTCAAAAATTTTAATTACCTTTTACTCTAGGAAAAAACCCATTAGCATCCTGCAGTTTCTCTTAGAAATCACAGCCTGATGTGGAAAAGATGAGAGTCACTTTCCCCTTAAGGATGGATGTTAAGCACTGAGAAAACTTGTGTTCTCCTCCTCTCTAACTAAGCTTGAACTTCCAATTTTGAAGCAGAATAGGAACATAGAAACACTGCTTATAACCTTCCTTTAAAAAATACTTTGAGTGAGTATGGAAGAAAATTGGATGTGTATCTGCCCACTGACAGCTACATGAAGCAGCTGCTGTAAGATTGCATCTTCACAACACTAACTTCAGCATTTTCATCTGACAAAAATTTTAATTTAAATCTGTGCAAAGAAGTGATGATTTTTACTGCACATCATAATTTGAGTGCTACCTGGTAGACTCTTTTAGCCCAAACTCACCTCCCAGATTACCTGTGAGTTGGGATGTGGATTCCTTCTTCACTGTCTCACTTTGCAATAAGGAAAATAAAGCAGTGAAACTCCTGTGCAATTTGACTCATTCCCACTTGCTTGTCCTAAAGGACAAGCATGTTTTCCTGTGGTTGTATCCAAACAGTGGGTCACTACCTTCACACTTCAAAAAAAGGAAGATCTCTTCCCCACGCAGTGACTATACCAATAATTCGTGACTTGGCAACCCAGACATTGACAGCCTGCTTTAGGCTGGAGACATGGCAGCACCTGCTCAGAGGTCTCACTTTGCTTAAGAAGCTGCAGCAAAAACAACATCCCCTCTGCTGGGTCTGGCTGTATCCTCAGCCCCAACACATTTACAGCCTCCTGCATCCTCCCTTCAGGAGGTCCCCACTACAGAGAGAAAAGAGAGGGCTCCACTCAAAGGTTTTTGGATGCTCCAGTTTGATGGGGATGGATTTACCAAGGGAGGCTGCATTCCATTAGTTTTGAACTTTCCCACGTGCCAACAACAGTAAAAATTGTCCAGCTTACATGCAGAGGTGCCATGGTGTACTGGTGTCTCTCTTACCCTGGGTCTATTGCCAACAGGAGCTCTCCAGTGGGAAGGATATTTTTTATCTTTTAATGGTGCCTCAGAGGTGCTGCTGTGAAGGTCAAGTCTCAGTGTTGAAAAGACTTTGTGTACAGCCATGGTGAGGTGACAGCAGCTTCTGCTCCAGAGAGCAAAGTGCTTTAATAGTGCTGGGTTTTCAGGGAGATCTTGAGCTCCCTAAGAATGTGGTAAGTTATTTTGCCAGCTATTTTTGTGGTGCTTTCCCCCTCCTTCTTTCCAGGCTGCAGTATGATCTGAGGAATTCTTGGTAGGCCTTGGCCTTGAAAACAACATCTGGGCTCAGCTATTTCCAAGCTTATCAGAAACATTGTCCACTCCCAGGAATTGCTAACAAACTCCCGTTTTCCTTATGACCAGTGTTGGAAAATATTCCTCTTGTCTGAATGGCATAACATTCCTGTTCTCACACTTTCAAATGAAGTGCTGACACAAACTGGAGCCAGGATGAAACATTTTTACTACTAAAGCCCACTCTCTCCTGACCCTATGAACAATGGTCCAAAATGAGACCCTTTGTGCTCTCCTGGGCCACAGTGGGCCTGTGACCAGCATCTCCCTCTGAGTGGGATGCCTCTCAGAGCCAGCAGCCCCTCAAGTTGGCTGTATCTGGAGGATTGCTGAAATATGATGTATCCTGGGACAGTATCTCCAGTCCTTGAGACCCCATCCTTTGCCCATCAGGAGATGCAAAAGCATCCGGTGTATTTCACTGACCTCTAGGGGGAATTTTTCACAGGTACCTTGCTTGCACTGACATACTTTTTCAGTATGTTCTTTTAAAAGTCAGAAAGCCCAGTCCTAGGGCGTCCAGGAGGTTGTGTCCTCACGCAGGGGCATTAACCTCCATGGAGAGCACATCTTCCTGGAGCCTCTCTGGACTCGTTTGTTTTGTCTGTTCAGGACTTTCTGCAAGAAAATGTCTCTGCTAGTTTGGCAGAGGGCAGGTGTCCCCTGGCTGCAGAGAGGTGTCCCCAGCTGGCAGACACCTCACCTGGCGCTTTGCCTCCCGTGCCATCAGGTGGCACTCCAGGCTCACGCTGCGCCTTGCTCCCTCTGCCGCTGTCTGCAGAGGGTACCGCCAAGGAACAAAAGAATCACGATCTGGTTTTACTCCATTTCGAAGAGGAAATGCAGTTAGACAAAAACCCTCTTATGAAAAATAGATAACCATTTGTGAAGCTAATTCCCTGCCAGATACAAGCGAAGTTAAATAAATGCCAAGCAAAAGCATCATCGTGGAGTGTGCCTGCAATCCAAGACTATGAAAAGGGAGGAAAAAAATCTATTTTTCTGTGTGATAAAAAAACTGCACAATGATAAATGAACAGCATATGAAACAGTGCATGGCAAACTTACGAAAAGTGCAGCCTAGCTTATTTGCAGCTCAGCAGGTTTTGAGAATGTTCCTGTCTCTAAGATCTTAAAAAATGTCAGCATCAGTCTGCATTGTCTGGTTCTGTAGTAAAGTGAGTAGTGACAAAACACAGTGCTGATGGAAAGCCTCTTTTTTTCCTGCATCTTCACATCTCAGATGCAAAAAAATAATAAACACGGTTTATCAGAGCTTAAACCTTTTTATTAACTCTCTGTTATCTGCACAGGAAACAGAGAAAATTTGTGGCAGAATTTAATAAAAACTTTGGTAGAAACCATACTGATTTAAGGGAAAATCTAACTACAACTCTTGCTTGAGATACCCATGGACTATAGTTAACACAAAGATTTGGGAATGTAGAAAACCTGTGGCAAGATCACACACCAGGTAAACACCAATAAGAAAAATTCTGCAATACTGATTTTTCATCTTTTTACAAGTCAAATAGATAGATGACAGCAGGTTGCTAGAGACATTTTGTTCTCTTTTTGTAGATGGCAGGATTTTTGTGCAATAATAGCAAGTTTGGCAACAGAAAGGGCCCTGCAAACGTTGCTGTTAACTATGGGAAACAGCAGTGCCTGACAGCAGGAGTTGTGTCATACTAAATTAGAAAGGGCTTGAACCAAGCCCACAGAGCCCGTAATATCCCGGGAATCATTGTGTGTCGATCTCAGCATGGTCTGTCTTTATCTGAAATAATTTTGTCACTTTAAAGAGCAAGACATTTCAACAAAGCATCTCCTCTGAAGTTCCTTCCTGTTCCTCCCTCCCTATTCATTGCTGGTGACAGCAGAGATGTTTCCACGACAACAAGCCATGCTGTTGCCTCAGGTGACAAACTATAACTTCAATAAACAATCACTGATAATAGCTTCAAACAATTAACTAGGTAATGGCAATGTTATTTTAATAGGGCTTAGATGCTTTGGAAGTAGCCTGCAGAACAAGTTCTGAACAAGAATTTGTCTAGAATCAAAGCCAAAGCTGTCATCTGAAGGTCAGGATGGATATCACTGTCTGAATACTATAATAATCATCTTTTTAAAAAAATCCTTCAAGATCAAAACATATTCATTCCTTAAGATGCAATGTGAAACAATTCAGGTTTTTTTCAGTTTTGTTGTTTGTTGGGTTTTTTTGGTTTTGTTGTTGTTTGTTTTGTTGGGTTTTTTTTAATTTTTAATTTTGTTCAAAGCACATACTGACAGGAATTTACCAACTTGCTCACTGAAGGCAGTCCATGGCAGATATGCTCCCCATGTGTGCCCTTGCACCAGTGTGACAGACAGATGATGAGCCCAGCAATTGGTTTTGCAATAAATGGATTTTTCAGTTTTCTCTTTACAGAAGATGCTTTCCTAGAGTTATAAATGGATGATTAATAAATCTCTCCTAATACTGCTTCTAGTAACAGTTCAATTGATCTTTAATCGTTGTTTAAAAAGTGAATCTCCATGGAGTGCTTCAATCCTATGGCCTGAAGTTTCTCTTGCCCAGGGCAGCTCTTATGTCTAAGCTTAGACATACACAGTCTTTAAGTGCAGATGGCTACACTGAGTATATGCCTCTGCCTTATATCACAGTCCTCGTTAGCATGGGCCCTCTTTGGGGCTGGTAGTTGCCCTGGCAGAATTTTTTTTTTTCCTTTATTTATGACATTAAGTTTCTCCAGAATAATGCATCTATGAAGCAAGAGCAGGAAAGACAAGGGCTGCCACCTTTCCCATCCCATCAAGTTTGTGGGCTGTGCAAAGAGGTGCCTTTGCAGTGCCAGATGTGCTCCTACTCCCCTCAGAGGGGAGTTATGCATTGTGCTTATGGGTTAAGTCCTACATTTCTGTGAAAATATTTTCAGTCTGTGTATGAGGGACTCTGCACCACTTCTACTGTGTCTTCCTCTGAGGCAGCTCCCTTTGGAGGGATTAGCAGTCCTTGTGCCATAGTCCCTTAGCAGGACAAAGGGGTTCATCCCTGTGTGTCATCACACAGCTGGGATCGGGCCATTGAGAACAATGTAGAATGGAACAGAATGTGCACTAAATACTGGCAAGAAATTTTCTGAGGCAGAACATGGTAAATTGTCTAAACTAACTTTTGTAGATGCCCAGTTGTTTTTGTTATAACTTTGTCAGGTTAAGGATGAAATCCAGGTTTGCTGGATTTGTAGGCATAGTATGGAGTCCTTGAAACAGCTGTTGTATGGGATGTCCACATAAAGCAGAGAGAGGCCTGACTCCAGTTTTACAAATCCTTGGAAGAAAAGAACTGGGGAAACGTATATCTGAGGACTGAAAACTACCCCAGAACTACCCAGGAAGGGAAAAGTTTGGAATTCTAAGCAGGGTATACATCCTGTATCACAGCAACTCTTATGAAGTGATCACAGCCCTATGCCTATTTGAGTTTTCATTGTGGGACTCCTTTATTTCCCCTTGGAGAGTTTTGATGATCTTGCTTTGGTCCTATGGGCATAAGATCAATATACAAAACCTCAGGGTTTCTATGAAAAAAGATGCCTTTTCTCCAATTCTCTTCCTGCAGGAGAGCATAGGATGTGGGTGTGGGCCATGACAGCACCCTCTCATTTGTGCAGGGAAGGGAGAAGGTTCACCCAGGTGCCTTTGGCAGGAGGGTGTGCATAGGGCAGTTGTGTCCTTCACGGGGACAGGCTTTGTGTCTCGTGCACAACAGCTGCTTCTTTGTGGTGGGTTTTATAATTGAAGGTTTAAAGAGTTAAACTGCTTTCTTGATGCATTTGTGGTTGCTAAGATACAACCTTTTCAATTCTGTAGATCTTCCACTTGAAATATAGCACATTAGCAAATGGGGCTTTCCCCTCTGACAGCCCAGGAAATGGGGAGCTGACAGGGCACTTACCCTTGTGCTGGTGAGAAACTGCTCCTGCAGCCTCCTGAGGGGGCTGGGTTTGGTCCAGTAGTGGGAATAATTGGTGGGTTTTACCGACTTCTGGCCACTCTATGTGGCCAAAGGAGGAGGCTGAAGGGGGAATGTGGGGAGTCATAGGATATGGTAGAAGGAAAAGCACAGAGAGAACAGGCAGCACAACAGGCTAGGAGAGTGTGTGGGATAAGACTGGGGACTGCCTCTGTAGAGGGAGCAAGGGAAATCTTTCTGTCCCCTTCTTTAGATAGCCTCAGGCTTCAATTGTCCTTCTCAAGCAAGAATCATCTTCTCTGCTCTTTGATAATGAAAAGTGGATCTCAAGAGGGTATGGTTTTGGGACAGGTTTGACAAGACCTTGGGGATAAATTGTGCAGGGAGAGATTTCTTGCAGTTCTAGAAAGTGATTAGGAGATACAGATCTAAAAGTAGCACTGGACTCCTCAAAAATCATTAGCAATATTACAATTTTGCTACAATATAAGCAGCTGAAAAATTCCTTTTAAAAGGAAGCCTTACAAAATATTTGGAGGAAGGTAGTATAAAATAGTGCAGCTTATCTCTCATTTCATGCTAAAGAAATCTTTACCTGCACAGGTTGCAGAGAATATTTTGAACATGTTGACAGAACTCAATTGATGCAGCAACATCTCTCTGGATTTGCAGATCAATAGCTGTGAGAAACAGAGAGTGCAGCTGTTTATCCTGGAAAGGTGTTAGTGGAGATGTCAAAGGATAATAATTGAACCAGCAATGTTCTCCTCCCCACCTCTTCCACAAGGCAATCCAAGATGTGCATAAATTTTCTGTAAGCATCACCCTCTGTATTGCAAATAGATCACAATTATAGTATCTCTCCTATCTGTGGGAAACCTCTGCTTCTTTCTGCACCTTCCCATTAAAGTGAGAAGGAGCCTCGTCCAGAGCACCATGCAGAGCTGCTGGAGGTGTTCAAGCCTCAACAAAGAGAAATGAAAACGAGAACCTGCTAGAGCTGGGGTGTAGCAGAGGTTACTGACAGTGGGGTATCACGCTGGTGTCTTGTTTGGGCTCCCAATCTTACACCCAATTCCAATTTCAGTTGTTTTTTGTTTGGTTTTTTTTTTTTTTTTTTGTGTGTGTAATTTACAGTGATCCCCCCCCCCCCCCCCCCCCCCCCAAATGGTTTCTCCTGTTTGACAAATGATGATGAAGCCAAAGAAGTGATGGGGTTTCTGGAGTTCTCTGAGCTAAGTACTCTTCTCCTTGAAGCACAGTCATAGTGCCATATTCACATACCTATTGCCAGCTGAAGAATTTGGTCCTGTATTTAGAGTTGATCTGCCTGGATCAGGCTATTGCATGGGACATGCATGTTAGTAGTACAATTAGTACTAGTTTTAAAACAAGGAGTGGCTGTCCAGGAAACCATCCTGCATACTTTGATCAAGTCACTGCTGTAGGATTTGTTTGAGCAGCCATGTTATAAAAACAATGTATAGTGTTGTCATGATAATAGAAATAACTGCTTAATGGAATTGTTGGTTTAAGGATCTTGTTCTACTCAATGACTGCCTCAATTGGCAAATGGCAACACAAGTAATTAGCTGTACCCTGCCTGCCTGATCCATACTCATGGCAGCTTTCAGAGCTGAGGGAACTGAGGAGTTTATGCTGTCAAGTGCTTCACATAAATTGCTTTGTATCATGGGCCAGATTTAGGATCTACAACTGCCTGAAGAGTTGTGATCACTTTCACATGAGTAAAAGTTTGATCTTCATCCAACTTGAGAGAGAAGGAAAATAAAATTTCACTGCTAAGAAATGCTTTTTCATGGTGCACACTGAGAGCAAACCTTTTCAGAGCTGGCCTGTACAGAGTTTCCAGACCATTCAAAAAGCCTAAGAAACATACCCTGTCTCTATAAAATTAAGCCCATTCCAATCCTGGTTCTGCCACATGAACAAGGTAAGTGACTTTATGCTCTAATTTTAGTCTCAATACAATTCACTGGCATCACTGCAAATGGAAAATAATTCCTATTGGGAGCAGGAGCAAATTGATAATAATGTTACTGAAAATTGGATATAAAGGCAAACAATCTTTCTACTTGCCTTCTCATTGGGGCAACCATAGGCTCCAAACAAAGGCTCCAAAAGACTTAAAGCAGGACAACATCCTGGCTGCAAACTGCAGAAACAGGTGGCTCATGCCAGTATCTTCCCCAAGCCACAAAGGGTTAAATTGCCTTATGTAGCTACTAAGTATGCTTGTGAAAATTTCAAAAGCATGCAAGTGAGCCATCTGGCTCCTGCTCCTGCTGGGTATTTGGGGATGAAAAGGAAAACAGGAAAGGTAAATAGTGTATTGCTTGATGTGTTGATTTTCAGCAGAGATTTCTGTCTTCAGTGCCTAGTCATATTTGTCCATCTAAATGAGTGGGATTGACTGTGTCTTCCCAAAAAAAGGTGAAAAAAATTAGCATGTAAGCTCTGGGAGAGCTGCACAAAGCCACACTCTGCCTCATGTAACAGCTGAGGCAAATTTATTCTGGTCTGCATCCAGAAAAAGGCCTCAGCCTCTCAGTGTTTAACTCGTGTAATGAATGATGTGAATGGCAGGAGGCTCCTCACCCCTGCACAAGTAGGATCAGCTGCCTTGGACTGACATTACAGAGAGCTGCCCCAGATCTGGGCCAAGTGTCGTGATCAGCACAGAGAGTCAGGCATCAGCTCGGACTGGAAAGAGAATGGTTTCCTACCTTAAGTGTGTGTGTCAAGCCAGCCTTTTTTTTGGGTTTTTTTTTTTTTTATAATTACATTTTATTTTTCCCTGTGGTAGAGATTGAGTGGTGGAAGAAAGCAGGATGCTGCTCTGCTGGTAGCACTCTGGTTTGTCACCTGGGCCAGTATCTGTCTCATTTGGGAGGCTGACCTGGCCACATCCATGACATGCTCCCATTGTTGGAAGGTCTCAAACTTTGCCAGTGATGACACTGTTGGAAAATATACCAAATTTAATTTTTTAAATTATTATTATTTTATAACTTTTGCCAGTTTTTACAGAATCACAGGATGAACTAGGTTGGAAAAGACCTTTGATATCATCAAGTCCAACCTATGTTCACCTTTGCTCCAGGGGCAGGGAATTAGAGTTTCTTTCCAGGGCATTGTTCCACCAGGTGAAGAAGGCTTTAATATCTCAACAGACTGGCAATAGCCCAAAAGATACCCCAAAAGGTAACGACCATCAGCAGAATATCAACGGCCATCAGCAAACATAAAAAAACATCTACGTCAGACACTGCCCCCTGACGTGGCTGGAGACATCTGGTCCAGAAAAGACTGATAAGGAAATCAGGGAGTGAGGGCCTAATTAACATCAGAGGTGAAGAAATCCAGATCCAGTAGGAACCCAAATACTAAGGACTGCATAATGTGGAGCCAATGGACATTGAACCAATGAATCTCTATGGGTCTTGACTGTACAAAGTCTGTGAAAAATCTGGTAAAAATCATGGCTCATGGAATGATTTTCTCTGCACACTTTGGCTATGTGTGCATGAAATGATTTCTGTTGCATATCCTGGCCAGAACAACATCTTGGCCAGTGATAAAGTAATGCTTTGATTGTCTAGCACTAAAAATGTTGGAGGGCTTTTATTTTTCCCACAGTTTTGGTGATAACACCAATGCCATTTTTTTACCTGTGACTTCGTATGTCAATTCATACTGCACATCTCTGATTCCATCTGTAGGAGAGGGAGACTCAATCTTCTTAAAGTCCAGGTTGGGCTATAAGAAAAAGCTGGTCCCAGGACTGAATCTAAAGCATGTCTCCAGCTCTGTCTGCTACAGCTGCCCACACTCTTCATCACAGAACACCCTAATCCCACTCATGGCATGTGTTCCCTCCTCCGCCTGCTACAACACTTGAGGTTCCCACAGTAGCCTGCCCTTCAAGTCCTATCACTGTGACTCTTCCTCCTCTGTAAAAGGAACTAAAACAACACTTCTTGCCTAGCTTAAAAACAAGCTGTGCCTCGAAGTCATCTATTTATGCCTTTTTTCGTTGTAGTTTTATTGAAAAAGCTGGTATTAACATATTTATATTTTTATTCAACAACAGTTAGCTAATTTGTGCAACACAAAAAATGCAGCCATGAACAACAGCTTTCAAAACAATCAGATTTACCAACTTTACCATCACTTACTCTACACCACTGAAAGTTCAAACTAAAAAGAGAAATAAAGTTGGAAACGTTCACAATGATGATGTTAACTTTCCATACATTCAAGAAACCAGGAAACCGATCTGTAACAGTGATGTCCAAGACAGGAACGGAATACTGGTCTTTGAAAGGTTTCTATTTATTTCCTCTATATTTACTTCATGGTATTTTGGTTGGGTATTTAATTAGTTTTATAAAGCTCCAAAGATATATTTGTTTATTTAAGATGTTCTTTTTGGTACCCAAAGCTGTAACAGAGTAAGGTACTTCAAATTAAAACCAAAAAATGGTTGCATTAAGATCTGCTTTATAATAAGTTATCTATAGATTATTACTTGAGAATGTTAAAAGCTAAATATATGTTTTACAGTATCTCTAGCTGTAAATGCCAATATGAGCTGATAGCAATTTTTATTTTTTTTTTACTTTTTGAGCTGCAAAGATTAATGTAGGGGGCCAAAAGTCAAAGAAATTGTATGACACCCTTGAAGCAGTAGTTTGGCATTAACAAGTTCTCTATACAGTTTACCACACTCTTAAACCTTTTTACAAGGAGAAAGAAAAGGAAAAGGCAATTCTGTTAAATTCCATTAGAATAAATATGTACATATACTGTCCATGCCTGCTACAGCATACAGTATTTTATAAACAAACATTCTTTGTTCCCTTTAAAATCACCCTACACATTTCATACCATATGTGTTTAGTGTGGCTGGAAACTGGTGCACATGTGTTTGTGCTTCTACACACAAAATATACAGCATTGATCTAGAAAAGTTCAAACAGACAGATTTCTGGTGTGGTGTTGAGATGTCATATAAAAGCTCTAGACTTTTTTAAATCTTGTAAGCAGATTTTTACCCACCCTTCCCCCAAACCAAAATATAAAAGCATGCAGATCCCTTCATCAGTACATTCTCCACTTACCAAGAATCAGTGCATAATGGCTTAAAGACTTTTTTTTCTGAGGAGTTTTAATATGGGCAGATTAACAGGTCATGTGAGTTGTGCTCTCTTATTCATGGTTAGAGTAGGAATCCTTTGGGATATTGAATTTCTGCCAGAGCTATTAAGGGTGCAGCAGAATTTCCTTTTCCTGGATTAAGAGGACTTCATGCCCACTGCCCCGTTCCTGTACCATTCCTGCATGCCCTACTTTGTGTGTACTTTCCTTTTCCATTTATGTCACTCATCATTACAGAACAGAGATAGATCTAACAGCACTTCTGTGGAGGAAGGTTATGTTAGGTTTGGATTTTTCAAATTTTCATTTTTCTCCAGGACTAATTTTGTCTCCCAGAAGGGGTGTCCTTCAAAAGCGTTAAAATTCACTGAGCGATGCTGCCTCTTGCAGTACCATTCTTTTCCCAGTTACAGATACCAGGCATTGCCTGTATTCCCCAAAGGCCAGGATTAACATAACCATTCTGCAAACAACAAACAAGGGACTTTATCAAGTGTCTAGCAGGGATGTAACTTTGTTCCTGCTCAAATTGGATGCTGCCTTCTAGGAGAACACTTCTAGCCAAGGTTTCCAGAATTCCAACCCCAAATGGTAGCACGGGTTTGTGTGTGAATTGCCAGGCTGTGTCTGATCAGCCAGTCCTTCCACGGTTGCAATGCCAAGTTTTTTAATAGTTCTCACACAATGAAGATACTACTTACTGTTTTAAACAGAGCAAAGAGAACCATGGAGAATAAACTTCTTAAAATAAGTTGGCTGGGTAATTATACCAGTCTGTCACTTACTTGGAAGATGAAGCACAAAGTAATATGATAAATAAATAAATAAATACAAGGGTATTGTAAAGAAGGGAATGGGATGGGTGAGATGGGGCAGCTTTTCACCAGCAGGGATTCTGCTTCCACCTCTAACTCTTATGAGGCCCCTCCAATGTGCCACATGCTCTAAAGGGATGTGGCTATTCATTCTTTCAAACAGGCTTGGCTTAATTGAAAGACAGGAAAACAGCACTGGGAAAAAAACAAAGAGATTGAGGCAAAAAGCTCTAACAATGTGGTAAATGCTGTGCACTGCAAAAGCAGGAAGGGCACCAGAACACCACAGCCTGCAAACCACTGAGACCCTTGAAAGGATGGACAGGATTTGAGGAGCCTCAGCCCTCCTCAGGAACACTCCTAAACTGAATAAATACCCCTGTTTGTTTAAAGGAACCGATACAGACCACAGTACTGGATTTGCACTCGTGCCTTTTACTCATACAGTTGCAGTGATGGAAAATAATTGGCTTGCCACCAATAATAATACAGGCTGAGGGATGAAAGAATGCAACCTACAAATCCCACCACAGAAGCCACAATTTTTGTGAAGATCACATCCTTCTACAACTCTCGAGAGGCTGGTTTGTAAATATAGAGGGATATTGATAAATCTAGTGCATTTCTGAGTTCACTTTATCCTGAAATATGTACAGATTGTTTGTCGCTGCTATAGCAATGATGTTCTCGGTTGGGTGCCATGCTGTGTGCAAGATCTTCTTAGTAAAGTCCAAACTGTCAACACTGATGTCATCTTTCCTCCGTTTGCCTCCAACGCAGACTCTCCGGGGCTTAAGGATGGCTCGTGGTTTGCTGCTCTCCCGGGACGCCTCCAAGGTGACATCCCGCTTGGTGTTGCGGTCAAACATTCGAAAAAAGTTGTTATATGCACCTGTCATTATCACACTGCAGAGAGACAGAGAGAGAGCAGTGACAAAGGCAGTTAGACAGCGGCTTGTGCAAGGCCTACCAACACGACTGGGCCAGGACAGCCGAGTCTGACCTTAGGGTTAGCTGTCTTCTCTTGCTAAGGAAGGGAAAGAGTAAGGAACAAAAAGGGGTTTTCCCAGTACTCCCCTCAATGAAGAGTTTTCTTCTACCTCTGCCTTCCCATCCCACATTATTCAGTGAAAGTTACAGTTACCTCAAATAATGTCCGCTCCCTGACATTATGAGAATCACATTACAAGATAATAAAAGCAAGATATTTTAATAAGTCATTTTTAATTACCCTCCAGCTTTTTACGAGTGCTTAAGGATCATACATTTCAGGCTTTTTCTGTTTCTCTGGAACTTTACCTTTAATGACAGCTGAGTTTTACCATGATTCCAGAAATAGTCTAAAAAATTCCCACATATTTCAAATCTTTAGATACAACAGTAAGGTTTAGTACATAATTATATATTTTAAAAAGTATTTTGAAGAAGGGTGTTTTGAAAGGTTCTGAAAAATCACATTGAATTTACATATGTAAATTTTTTCCAGATGAAAGTCTTTTCCTTGCTGAAGCCACAGATCTTGCAAGACCAGATATTATTAAAATTTGTATCTACAATGCTTCTTAGAAATAAACACACTGGTGTCAGGATTCTGGCATCTCTTATATGAAGTTTGAATGAAACATCAAGTCAGGATATATTTCTGGGTCTGGGAGAAAGGGACAGAAAACATACCTCGATCTGTATAAAAATTACCTCATTAATCAGCTAGCAGTTTGAAATAATAGATTGCCAGTTGCTTCATTCCCCTAGTCCCTAGGGGAGGATATTTTGTCACTAACTTTAATGAATTCAGGATTTCATCCATGCCCTCAGGTTATTGGATTAGCATAATCATGGGTTTCAGAGTCTTGTTTGAAAGCTCATCCCCTGTGAACTTTTTCCATATATGAAACCAGGGCTGTTCTCTACGCTCCTATCTCAGCCCCAAACAGGGTGGTTTTGTTCTGAAATTCCATTCCATAAGAGGGTATCCAGCCCAAATGGTCATGTCTCCACAGAAAAAGCTGTACAGTTTTAAGACTCAGGCAATCAGTAAGTATTTGCCTTTCTAATAGAGCCCAAAAGAACATATTTGACGTGTATGGCATTAACAAACAAACCTCTATCTCAAATGACAGCTGCTTTCACACTTTGCTGTTGAGGGGGGAATCTGTGTTGAGCAGCAGACTGGCCAGGGAAACATGGAGCATATGGGAGAACATGGGAGAACTCACAGGCACGAGCCCTACTCTCCACCACACAAACACTCTACAGCTGATTAGATTAGATGCTCCTGGATTCAGGAGTGCCTTTCAGTGTGTGCACAGCCTCCAGCCAGAGCTGCCTTGATCTCATTTGGGGCCATTAGGAGCGACTGTAATACAAATGAATGATGCACTGGAAAAGCACAAATGTGAGCTGTGCCCCTCATTGCTGTGACTACAGCTGGGAGCAGCACGGGCTCCAGAGCTGCTGCAGGGTAACTGGAGTGGGTGAGCTGGGCTTGTACCCTGGGAATCACCCAGCTCCACCCTGGTTCCACGTCTGCTGATGGCCTGCTGCAGTCTGATGGCAGCTGACACCACACTGAGCTCTGTGCAGCTCCTCAAGTGCCAAAGGGAGCTGCTGCAAACCAGACAGCGTAGCGCAGAGACCCAGCACACGCTGCCCTCGGCAAGAGCCCACCTACAGCCTTCATCTCATGGAGAGGGGCTGCTCCCTGGAGGTCTGCAGGGAGCTCGCTGCTGAGGGGATGCACAGGGCCACTTGTCCACATGCAGCCCCATCCAGCCCTGGCAGGGAGCTCCTTGCTGCTCTCCAGCAGCAGGACCTGCCCCTTGTTGCCTGCAGAGAGGTCTCTCTTTGCTTCTGCACCCGCAAAAGGCCTGGCACAATCCTCCCTAGCAAGGCACAAGTTAACAACCTCACAAGCTAAAAAACAGGAGTCAGTGTGACAGCTTGATAAAATGTGTCCCAGAAGCTGCAGAAAGCCTATTGATCAAGATTAGTGCCCATTTCAGAAATTGAATCAACAGCAGTAAATCAAATGTTTCATTCCTTCCAAATCACCATGTCTTGTCATTACAGCTCCTGCTGTAATGGTTATTTGCGACATGAAAAAGTCGAGGTTATTTCATATCTCCGCACTAAGACACAATTTGTGATGCAAACAGTCCATCTGTATATTTTCCCCCAGGCAAAATTTTGAAACAGCTTCATAATGCTGGGGCACCCCTGTGCCACAGGGGCAGAGCTGTGGCTCCCAGGGGAAAGAGGAACATCCCTCCTGAGGGCAGTGGGAACTGTCAGAGAAGCAGTTTTCATGCTGGCAGAGTACCAGTGCACCAAATGCAGAGAGAGGTGTTTGTTAAGGGTCTTATTTTAGAAGGTTTTGCTTGCAGTAAATCTGCCATTACAGTCCATTTGCTTTTTAATTTCTTGAATTCTTGCATATTTTTAAAAGTCTGCTTCCTTCAGTTGGATTTACTGCAGTTATTTTTTTAACATATGTAGATGACTACTTTTCATGCTGGCCCTATTTTTCTGCAGTTAAATGGCTCAGTAAAAAACAGCATTATGTAAATGAGAAACTGCCCATTCTTGTTCAAGGTCACAAATGCAGATGGATTATAACCTTACCTGCTGCTTAAAGTAATAAAAGAGAGTGAAAACTAGATGTAAGCCTGCAATTTTTTCCTGTTCAGGAAAATACAATGTACAATAATGGAGTCTATGTGATAAGGAGAATTCTTTTAAATAGCAGAATATAAATTGTAGCTCGTTGTAGCAAGACTCAGTTCAGTATTCCCAGACACTGCTCTGCATAGCAGTGTTATGGCAAGGGCTTGCACAAAACCTTTGCAGGAGAGGCTGGTTCAAGAAACCAAACTCCCTCATTCAAAACATCCCACACTACTTCACAGGTGTGTAAGGCAGCAGCCCAGAAAAGCTCTGTCTAACCACCTCTAATTTTCCTTAGAAGGCAGGTTTACAAGTTGTGCTACACAAGGTCAGAGGAACCATCATCTCCATCATGCAGAGGTATTTAGGACGCAGAACACGCTCCAGTGCACCCCGAGGAGCAGTGGACTGATAGCTCAGGCTGGAGCAAAGCTGCAGCCTGACTGCACCAGCTCAAAGCACCACACCTACAGGCAGCATGATTACAAAAAAAAAAACCAAATAAAACAACATCACACCCCACCTCTCCCAAACAAACCCCCCAAACCAAACAAAAAAAAGCAGAGAAAAACCCTAATGGCTGCAGCATGACCACCACTACCCTCTGCAGCCCAGCCAGTGCTCTGGAAGGAGAGACAACACCCCATACCTGCAGGGCCCTGAATGCATTCACACAACCCAGCATTAACCCTCCTGTGCTGCCCCATGCAGGGAATGTTTTCCTCTCAGCACAGGGCTACTCTGCAGAGCACCTGGAGTATTCTCTGCCCCTTCTGTTAGATCTGCTCCAAGCAAGGTCCTAGCAATTCTTCAGGTATGTGTGTTTGGAGTGACAACACAAAATGCTACAGATTCCTCCTGCCTGCACTGACACTGGGCATACTTGCTTATCAATGATGCAGTCTGAGGCATCTAATGCCAAACTTCAGTCCTCATGCGGGGTCACTGGGGCCTATCTTACCACTCCTTTTTTTTTTTTTTTTTTTCTTTTTTTTCTTTTACAGAAGTTAAAAGGGGAAAGGGAAAACTCCAGTGCAGTGAAACCCCTACTATTATTGACTTTTCTCCCTCCCTAGTCACTGTTCTGTT
>VZUI01039300.1:0-29058 GCA_013401135.1 Cettia cetti
ATGAATGAATGAATGAATGAATGAATGAATGAATGAATGAATGAATGAATGAATGAATGAATGAATGAATGAATGAATTAATTAATTAATTAATTAATTAATTAATTAATTAATTAATTAATTAATTTTTTAAAAAACACTGAAAGTATTAAAAGAACACATCACAGGATTTTTTTTCAAAAATAAGCTTTTCTTTAAAATAAATTTTGGCATGCTTCTTCCTTTAGGAAATTCATTCTCATGATACTTCTGTGCACTATAATTTTTTTCTTCTCCTAAGAGCAGTATTTAAAAACATCTTATATAATGGATTGCAGGGCATTAGTAGCATAAAGTTTACATTATGGGTGGATGATAAATGTTTGCATTGTAATAATTTAACATTTTATTTAATTTTTCTTGATCTATTCATAATCGTCTTTCTGTTATTATATTAACATTATAAGTTACTCATAATAGACTAACTTGTCACTTTTCTTCCTTATCACAACTGGACTGGGTTCACATGGCTTGTGGACCATGGAATCCATTCATATCAGCCAGACAAACAAACAAACAAACAAACAAACAAGGTACGTCTTTAAGCCCAGCCTTTAATTTGGCAGGAAAATTCTGATATGGGTACAGGCTTAGGGCTCATCACTAGGCGAAAAAAGAAAACAAAACATCAAAGAAAGTCAATACACTTTTCTGTGTCCACAAAATATAGGGGAAATTCTTCCTGCAAAAAGATGCATTGATTCTTGGCTTGTGAAGGGGAAGACATGCCTGTAGTTTCTGTTTAGAAGAGAGTGGTTTAATCCATAATCTCTAGTGTGTTATGTTGTATTCACTTGTTTCAACAGCTCCTATGGTACGAGATTTTCCTACCATACATCTGTTGGTAAGAGTATTCCCCTCATGTTGCCTGAAATATTTTACCCTTAAAGTACAAGGCTATTAAATAGATATGAGTTGAAAGGTAGGTAGTATTATAATTTGGAGACAATTTCTTTCAAATAGTAAAAAATGCTTACGTAACTTGAATAGTAAGAAACATAACAGTGATTTTTATTTCAATGTTAAGTAAAGAAGTAGGAACTCATTATTAAAATTTTCACTATCAATTCACTTAGTTTCATAAACATGGCATGTAACAAAAAGACCTGAATTGCATCTGGTATTGTTGGAAACTTGGTGGAACTTTCCTGGGAGACTGAGAAAACAGGCAACTCCCAAGAGTTCAACTGTACTTTTCCTTAGCTGTCTTAGATAAGACAACTTATCTAGTAACAATTAAACTCCAAGCATTAAACAAACATATCAATGAAGCCATGGATTTATGATACCTCTGGTCTTACGCTTCTTCCTGAGATCCGTTACATGGGATGCTTCTTAGTCTCCTGGTCAAGATGTAGCTTCCAGAATCCTTTAACAAGGGAGCTGAAGGAAAACTGAAAATTTGCTTTCAGCATACTCCACTCTATTGGAGCTCGTGTGTAGATACATTGTTCTGTGGAGATAGATATCCTGGCCAAGAAAGGCTGAACTTTTCACATTAGACCACTTTGTCAGTGCTGATTTTTTCTTGCACCTCCATGTGTGTGTTAGCATTTTTCTGATTGTGTACTTGACTCCATGTTGGATTTTTTGATTCCTCCTAGTTGCAAACTGTTATTTTAGTTTTACTTTTATTACAAAGTTATGTAAAAGAGGCAGATAAAAGATATTTCCCTTTCTAGCTGAAATTGGATAGTCTTGCAATGCATCTGTGTACAAATCGAACAGAATGATTTGCATTTATCCTTCAAATCAAGCAGGTTTGCAGCAACTAGTACGTGAGGCAAAAAGGGTATTTCTCAAATATATTTCTCATACAGACCTGATATTTGCTATTTTGAGACAAACACAAGACCTCTCCATTTCTAGTGTCAACTTTCCCATTTCCAAGCTGTTTGTGGGTAAAGCATCCACTTCAAATGAACAAAGAATTCAATGTCAAAAACACTAAAGGTATCTTTTTAAGAATATGCAGAATGTTTTGGGGACAGGCTGTTTCAGTTAACAAATAGGTTATAAAAGTAAGAAAAATTATTTAGATCTGGAACCAAACCATCTCTTTCAATTTAAAAATGATTCAGTTCATTAAAATTTCAAACCTTTCTCTCTATCAGGGAGTACAACTTTGAAAATATTTGATAGGTTTATATTCTTTCTCTGACCACCTGGCTTACATCGCGTACACATAACAATATATCAGCTTATATGGACAGGGAGATGGCAGTTCTTTGACCTCATGTGCCAATCTCTATGCAATTCAGTCATCTACTGCCCTCTTTAATAGACTAAAAAGCATTCAACATAACTCCCTTGAATGTAAGATCGGGGCAGTGGTTCTTCCAATTCCCCTCAAAGGAAATAATCTGGCTTTACCTTCCTTTCACAGCAGAGCAAGTGGTGTTTAAGATAAGCCATTTTACTAAGACCAGCAGTTTAGGTCTGTACTGGTGAGGCAGCTCCCTGCAGACAGATGTCAAGGGTCATGTGCTTAACATATGCACACAGACCTGCAGTTTTTGCTTGTCCCCAGTTTTTCTCATCTCCTTCCTATGTGGGTATTTTTGTGAGTGACTGACACACTATTGACACAAAGAACAATACAGACAGTGCGAATGTCTAAGCAGGAAAAGCTTAATTTTATTCTTTACTTTAGTTTTTATAAAGTTTTGAGAATGATACCAGATTGGATGACACTTTAACTACACTGGTCAAAGTTACAGCCTATTAATGTTTCTTCTTACCAGGAGAAATTGTTAACAGCAAAAGTCATTACCTTAATAATAGAATTGTTTATGAAAAGTGCATGAGAACTCTGAGAATCTGACTCCAAGTATGTAAACATTTCAGAAAGCTGAGAAAAATTGTTAAAGAACAGGGCGACAAGTGATGGGTGGGGAAGGAGAAGCATTTAACCATTTAGGGGAAGGCACTGCAGAAACTTGTTTAGAACAGTGACTCTGACTAGGCTAGCATATACCTTGACAGTTTTGACTGCATGGTCAGTGCTATTGCATGGCACAAGAGGGTTCTTCGCAGGGCCGGCAAGCCTCAGCACCACCACACCACACAAAAAGCACCGTCTGTGCTGTCCTTCTGAAGAGAAAGATGGGATCCTTCTGTGAACCTCAGTACAGGGTTCTAAGTCAGATTCTGATACAACAGGCTATAGCTTGACCCAGAAAATAAAAAGGGAAAGTCTGAAAGACGCCAGTTTAGAATGATAACTGTAGGACAATTATCAGTGTAATGTGTTTGTGTGACATTTAAGGGCTGTTAAAAAGTGATGGGTTGCATAGGGATTGTTGCAATCAGTTTGTGAAGAAGCAACATAATAAGACCAAATCCATGTATAACTAGAATATTAAACATTTGCAAAATAAATCATTTATTAGGCACTTTTTGAAAAATATGCAACGTGTAAAGAATACCATATGCACTAAAATAGCATGATACAAAGAGGTGGTTTGGAAAGAGTTTAGCCCTTAAAATAATTGCACATATAGTCACCTTTTTAATTTCCATTTTTCATTTCAAAACATTCAAGACTGATCAAATCATCAAATGTAAGTTTTTTCTTAGCCAAAAATGTGTGAGAATTAAGAAAATAAATATATTTGTTGATTTCAGCTTCACCTATGTAAGTTCAGTTTCAGTTTAAAAAAATACCCCGAGAACACGTTGAAATTTAGTTGAACTAAGAATAAAAAACTCAGGGGGATACCTTAAAAACACACAATTGCATATAATACCATTAAACTCATTTTAGTGTCACAGACTGATCAAAAGCCTAAATCCCCTATTTTCTCATTATTAGAGTTGTTTAAACCTAAGCATCTTTGCCACACTTTGGAACAGAAATATGTTAAAGTTTCATTCAAGCAAAAAAAAATCTCAAATTACAACATCTCCCAGAGATCAATGTGGTCAGATATAATAATTCTAATTATTTTTTCCTGGTTTTAAGTAATTTATGAACTAATATTTTTCTGACATTAATTAACATCAGGTCATTCCTGTAATAATTTTTTGCTATGCTTAGCTGAATGTTTTCATCAATTTTAATGAAGAAACTGTCAATTTAGAAAAAAGGTTTAAAATAAATTATTGCAACAATATTTTTCACACTTTTAAGAGCGGGCAGTAAAATTGATAGTGCATTCTATAATGGAGTTAAAGTAAACCAGAACATACTGCCAAAACTACTAGTTACTCCATATATTAGGACTGATTACAAAATTTTAAATGAAGTTGACATGAAAGGCTTTTAAAAAGCAAAGAAAAAAAAAGCTCTATCAGTATTACTTCCTTTTCAGCTTCTTCCTCATTATTAAAAAAAAAAAATAAAAAAAGGGAGGCTTTAAAAAAATTAGTATTATTACTTTCTTTCCTTTGGTTTGGCTAAATAAAATACATCAGCATGACACAAATTTTGCTTTTGGGGCAAGTTGGCTCCTCATTCCTGTAGAGGTCTCTTAATACTACACAGCAATGTCTGTTTATATGGCACTATGGTTGTACACTTATAATTTCTCTATATTAAGTGGGGTATTTTAGCCACAGATCATATTGTTGTGTCACTCTTTCCAGACTGCTGACACTTTGTCTTTTCAGGAGTCTTTCACACCTGCCTGGCTTGGGGACAGCAGGGCAGAAGTTGTACCAACTTTCCCAGTGCCCAGTGTGGATGTGGCTGTGTTTGGTGGGAAGGGAAGTACTGTGAGCAGTGCTGCCAGCCTCTGGTGCTGAGCCCTGGGGATGCACACACACCAATGAAGCTGGCAGGGATGAGGTAAGGGGGAGAAAGAGCTGACAAAACCCAAACATGGAGCAACAAGAAATCCTAGCATCTCCAAAGAGCAAGCATGGAAAAAGATGTGTATTTTGGAGTTAGGACTGATGTGGGGAAAGACTATAGCGTTCTTTCAGAGTACATGGTGTATGACAGGACACACTGAGCAAGAGCTTCTCTCCCTGGGGCAGGACAGGCAGGTGGGGGGTGGCATGTGTGTCCAGATCTACCATGGGGGAGTCCTTGCTTAGCAGAATTGCAGGTTGGCAGAAAAGCAACCCTCATCCTAGAGGTCCATATGGGAACAGCTTGAGTCATTAGTCAGAGGGCACAGCATGTTGCTAATTACTCTGTTATAAAGAGACATTTGTTCACTATGTAAAAATAGGAGGCTAACTTCTCTTCATTCTGACAACTGCAACAGTAACTTTTTTTGTAGATTAATTAATGAAAAAGGTGAACCAAATAATCACAAAACCTAGCCACTTGAAAAGCTTCACCGAGTAATATTTTCGGTCCCTTGGCTGTTATATTGTTCTTCTTTCAAACTCTGTAAAATAGTGATAAATGTGTAACAGCCCTGAGTAGGTTTTATCTTCTTAGTACCTCTAAATATTTGTTACCTGTGTTAAAGTAGTTTTCCTCACTTTCCATTCCAAAGGGTTTTTCTAGTTTCAAAGAATTGATGCATTTTCTGTATAACCAGATGTCATACTTCCTCCTTTCCAAATATCTTAGGAACTGTTGATTTTTTTACTGATCAGGTAAATATTTTAATGTTTAGACTTTTTTATTTTCCAGCAAATGAATTAAAAATGTTCCTATTGCAGTTTGGTTTTCATCTTGCATTCTTTCTTAGCTAGTCAGATACTGCTGCTTAAATGCAGAAGGACATACATAGCTCTTTTACTTAATCTAAAATTATTTTATTTTTCATTTTGTCACTGAAGTATTGAGTGGGCAGAAACATATTATAGTATGAGGATTTCATACCAAATCAAGTAAGTTAATGAGATTTATCTGCCTCATGTAATAAACTGAAGAGACATTTGCGGAACATGAGGGGACAAAAAATACATTTGTGATATAAACTGGTGAGATACCTTTATTGAAATGCCAAGAAATGCCAGTTGATGAGCAGGCATAGGAAGCTCTCATGCCAAGCACTAGAAAAGGAAAATAAATGCACCTTTGATTAAAGAAGGATGATATATAATGGGAAGAAAATGCTTCATGTAGAATAGAAATATTATGAAGTATATTTTCAAAGAACTTCTCAAGCTTTCAGTATAAGTATTCGTAGTTTGCAAAATTAATTTTAGTAATGTTAGCTTCACATGGTTTTCATCACCCTTAAGTATCATACTTTACCTGCATAGCAGCAGTCCTTAGCACATCTTCCTGCTGAAATTTTTTATTGTTAAAAATACATTTATTTTGAGATTTCAGATGAATTTGAGGCTCTTCCATACAGCTGAGAGTCTCAGATTCTGTTGATATGTTTTCCATAGAAACCTGTTTTTCCATAGATGCCTATTTTTCCAAGAATCCTATGAAATACTTTAATTTCTCTTTAATGCGTACTATAATAATGTATTTTGATCCCTTTCAGAAACTGTGAGCCTTCTGAGGAGTTTTAGTTTTGAAACTTAACAATCAGTTACAGCAAGAGGGTTTATGGAGCTGAGCCATAAAAACCATGAGTTTGCACATGCTTAGTGAACATGGTAAGTTTCATTCATGACAGAGTGTTTTTGACCTAACATATGGACTGTCATTAAAAAATTATTTTATGAAAGCAATATATCAACTATGCTTGCTTAGCAGCATTTCTTGCTTCCCTAAGTCTTTGCTGGGTGCTCAGATGGTGTATCCCTTTACCTACTATACAAGTGCTTATTAATTATTCTAGTCTATTTAAGTGGGGAATGTTTTCTAGGGAAAAAAAAATCTAGAAAATACAGAAGAACCTTCAGAATAGGCTGATCATGTACTGATTTTCTGAGAGTTGAGAAAAAAACCATGTGTTTTTATGTGAATTGAAGTACAGGCTTGTTATATTTGTAATAACCATAGAGCAAATTAAGCAAAAATCTTTACTTATTTAAATCTTTACTTCTCAGCTTCAGAAAAAAAAAATCAGAAAAAAGATTGGTTTGGGGCATTATTGTAATCTGTTTACAGTAAATCTGATTATGAGGCAGACAGAGAGAAAAAAATTTTGAGGACGTCCTACTGGAATGACAGAACATCCTTGCCTTACAGGCACAGAATGGTGTTTGCAGGAATCACAAGATCAATTAAAAATTACTTTATATTAGTAGGGCATCTGTTCAGAAAGGTTCTACAAGCCTTTGAGTCTGTAAGGCTCACTTTTCAATGGAGTATGTAGTCTTTAATTATTGATTAATTCTTCACAGGGCCTTTGAGGAATCATACTTACGTAATGTGTCTGTGAAGACATCTCATATGTCTGACATCTTGCTGCAGAGGAAGAAGGAGAAGGAAACAGTAAAGAAAACTGTTATTAGCGTTAGTGGGGATGCTAACCAAGATTTTGGCAGTGACCATACTGCAATACAAATACCTCTGTAGCTCAAAAAAGCATAGAATGGATTGATTTGGAAGGGACCTTAAAATTAATCTATTTCCAGATCCCCATCATGGACACAGATGACACCCACCTGAATTTGTTGCTCAGTGCCCCATCCAGCCAAGGGACACCACTTGCCACAAGGCTCCACTCGAATCCAGCCATCCAATTCCTCTCCCACAGAATAGTACACCCTGCAAATTCACTTTGGAGATGAAGGTGTCATATGGTAACATGTTAAAGGCCTTACAGAAGTTTAAGTAGATGACATCTGTCTACTTGTTTAGCCCCTGCATGCTGGAAGGCCACCAGGTTGGTCAAACAAAATTTACTTCTACTGAAGCCATGTGTCAGACCTCCTTGTCTTGCACAAGCCTTAACACTGCTGGCCTGAGGATCTGCCCTGTGCTCTTACCAGGCTCACTGGTCTGAAGTTCCTTGGGCTTTCCTTTCTACCTTTTAACAAATTGCAGTCATGTTTCCCTTTGGTTCGTTTTTTTTTTTTTTAATTTCTGCTTGTGTGGACATTAGACAATTTGGAAATGGATAACAAAGACATACAAAATTAAAAATTCTGAAATAAAAAAAATAAAAATATAGTCTTAGTAGTGGACTGCTGAACCCTGCCATGAACTCAGTGTAGCAGTCATTTTTTAATAAAAACTATCATAGTGCTAACATATCAACCTGCTCTATATTTTAATGTAGTTGCATTTTTAAAAAATTATAAAGGTAATATCCAAAGCTTCATTAAATCTTTAACTTACCAGAAATAAATAAAGAATTATAAAATTAATTTTCATAATAATGGTTTGTCTTAAATTTTCCTGGAAAAAATAACAGTTCTAAAAGAACAGCAAGAACTTTAGTATCAAGTAATATGTGACTCCAAATACATTTTTCCTGCCTACTCCTAGTGATCTCACGGCATCAGTTGAGCAAGTGGTCCAACTGTATAAACCATGAGGGATCAAAACAATGAATTGTAATACAAGTTTTAACATGTCAACAGTCTCAGACTGTGGAAAGTTAACATCAGCAGCATAAATTCTTAAACACTTTTGATACTTAGGAAGACAAGGAGAAAATGATGGCACAAGACCTATTATTTCTTCCATAAATCTATCACTTTGAAAATCAAAAATGTGAATTATCCTTCAAAGATATTTCCTAAAATTTTTTTTTTTTCACATTCCCACCGAATGCTTCTAACTTTGTCCTTCTCTCTCTCAGTGGATGTGACTTTCAATGTAAACCTGTTTTGCTAGATGAGTATTTTTATTATGAGAATTAGTTCATTGTACAGATGACTAGATATTTTTCAGAGATCAATGCTGAATCTCTTATTTATGAAAATTAATACTTCATCATAAATCTTTCTTTTTTTAAGTGATTCCAAAATACCCTTTCTTCAGTGTTTTTCCAGAAGGGGGAAAAAAATAGCTCAGCTTGAAGAGGAAGAAATCAGTTTCTCTTAAATAGTTTTTCCTTTTAAAAATGTACCATTAATTTATCTCTTCAGACGCTTGAGAAGTTTAACTGTCTGAGTTTGACTCTCTGAGTAACCTCTACTCTATGACTCAAAATTGTCACTTCTGAGAAATCTTGTATCTATTAAAATGCTGCTTCTGCAGAGACACCTACCTGTGTTAATACAAAGTTTCTTCATGAAGACAAAAATGTGAAGAAAAAAGTAAGGACAAGGGCTTTTCAGTTTTTACATCTTTTTCACTGTTAATATTTCTGAGACAGTAGCAAATGTCTTTTGAAGGATCTAGTTCCTGTTGCTTTCTAAAAGTAGGCTCCAGCAATGGATATCCTTATAATTCAGGATATGACACTTACAAAGTGTCACTCTAAACTGTCCTCCTACAGCACTCAGTAAAAGTCTTGGAGTCACTCACCACTCCTGGAGACTATTTTTTGTTTGTGTCACCACTCATTATGGCACTTCACAATATGACTCTTGCTGCAGCTTCCTCCTGCTGCTTCAGAGCTTAATCTGCTTTTCATTTCTCTGTGACTCTTCTGCTTTTTCTTTGACGAGTTTTAACCTCGTTAGGCTTTAGCTTTCCTCTTTCCACTTTGAGACAAATAAATCCTATCACATACTTGAAACATATTTTGTTTGTGGAAAAGAGAAAAAGAGCATGTATAAAGATATGGTGACTAAAGATAGCAGTATCTTGTGACCTCTTTATATAGAAGATAGAACTAAAATTGTCTTTTAGAGCCAGTCCAAGATACAAGCTAATTTTTTTTCATGCATGTCATGATGCTAATTTGTCAAATTGCTTTTTACAACAAAGATCAGACAGCCTTCTGTAGCAATGACTTTAAATGCTCCATTTTTGATGGGGTCTTCCAAAGATCAAGGCAAAATGTTTGCCTCAAATAACTGGCCATTTTTCTAGTTACTCAGATAGATAATTGGGAGTAAGGAGTAATTCTGAATGCTTTTATCTTTTCCAGGTAAATCACAAAAAAATGCAAATTTCTCTTCAGTATTAGAATCACATGAAAATATTACTTTGGTAACTGAAATCATTATAAAACCAAAGACAATGTTGTGAAGTGGTTATTCAGAGCAATGCTGCCTAATTAACATTCTGCTTATTTGCAAAGATAACACATAATTAGAGTACTTTGCATGAAAAAAAGAGCAGGTCAGATGACTTATCAAAACAATAAAATGAATATTTACTTAGTAACATTGAACTGTATGACAAATACTATTCTCATAAGATTTGTGAGGAAGAACACTCAGGAGAAACACTGTTCACTACCACATGTTTCTCACTTCTGGGTAATTCTGCTTATGTTGTATAACATTGGGATTTATTTTGTGACTTATTTCTGGTAAAACCAACCCTGTCTACCCACAGAAAGACCACTTCAAACAGACATTCAGAATTGGACCACACAGGAAAACAGGACTTTCAAACAATCAATCAAACACCAACCAACCAACCAACCAACCAACCAACCAACCAACCAACCAACCAACCAACCAACCAACCAACCAACCAACCAACCATGTCCCCCCTCCTGCCCCACCAACCAAAAAAATCCCAGGAAAAACGAGTTGAGAACACATAAGAAAGGTATTTCACAGTAGGACTCCTATAAAAAATGCTCACTCTTCATTGAAACAGTGAAAGTGGATGGAAATGGGTCCCCGACCAAGTGCGAAAGGATACAGACGTGGTGACAGCCATAAAATGCAGAGAGAAAAGGCAGACCCAGACTGCTCAAAGACAGCTTGGTAGTGATGTGATTGCCCTTCTTTTGCTACATGTCAGATTATTCAGCCTCCAAAGTCTCTTCTAACCTGCCTTCTGGAGCTTACTTCATAATAAAAACAGCAGAAAAAAGATTGGTTTGGGGCATTATTTTGGGTAAATTATATCTCTTCACAGTTAAATTGTTTTCTATTGCTGACTCATTATCAAATTCAAACCCATTTAATGTATCCACTGTTTCTTACTTCTATCTATCTATCTATCTATCTATCTATCTATCTATCTATCTATCTATCTATCTATCTATCTATTTATCTATCTATCATCATCATCATCATCATCATCATCATCATCATCATCATCATCTATCTGTCAGTCATCTATGTATCTATCAGTTATTTGTCTATCTACAAAGCAATAAGTTACATCAGGTCGTCTCTTGACAGATTCACATTGCTAATTCAGCTGTACTGGCTTTGTACAGCAGAAGTTGAATGGATGAACTCTTTGAGCTCTTTTCCAGCTCTCTTGGCAAAAAAATAGCGATTGTGCTTTCTACTATACTCCAGTGCAGGTCACTTTGCAGGCTGCATAGCTGCATTAAATCACCACTTGCAGAATAGTAGAAACAGTTTTCTGTATTTGTAAATATGGTTACTGTTTAAATGCCTCCTGTTCCCTTTCAAACTGTTGTTCACAATGTCTAATAGACATTGGCACAGTTCAGCATTAAATTATTCATTCATTTTGACTTTACATAGGAAGACACATTATTAAAGTACATTCATTACAACATAAAATGCAACATTCATACTTCTTTTGCAAGTTTAATGTGAGTTTAAGTTAAGCTATCACTTAAATCTCTACTAATCTACAATATGACTTAAGAAGTCTGAATATTCAGCAGTATAAGCACAACTTCAGGCAAGGAATTAGCACATTAACAAACGAATTCTATTAAATAAAGTGAACACACTGATATTTTATTTTATCACCAATCTTCTGGAGTCGAGTCTTTTGCAGAATTTTGAGTGGGCAATGTACAATAGTACACCAAAGAATACAGAGACCTTGTGTCCACTAGGACGGCAGTGAAGTCAGGACTCCTGTATATCCCATACACTCTAGATTTAGGGTTCTGCACTTTTTCTTCAAGAGAAACTCTTGGTAACTGAAAGTCTAAATGAAGCCAATTAAAGAGACCCCACCTGGAGTACTGCATCCAGCACAGGAGCCCTGCTAGCGTGAGTCCAGAAGAGGCCACCAAGGTGATCAGAGGGATGGAGCACCTCTCCTATGTTGAAAAGATAAGAGAATTGGAATGTTCAGCCTGGAGAAAAACAGGTTTGAGGTGACCTAATTGCAGCCTGCCAGCACCTGAAGGGAGACAAAAAGAAAGAAGGAGAGGGACTACTTGTAAAAGAGTGTAGTGACAGGACAAGGCAGAATGGATTCAGACTGAAAGAGGGTGGGCTTGAATTACATATTTGCAAGAAACTCTTTCCTGTGAGAATGATGAGGACTGGAAAAATTGTGGATGCCCCATCCCTGAAAATTTTCAAGGAATGATTTGGTGTGATTTTGAACAACCTGGTCTAGTGAAAGATGTCCCTATCCATGGTAGGGGAGTTGGAATTAAATGATCTTTAAGATTTCTTCCAACCTAAACCATTCTTGATTCTAAGATTCTATGAAATGTATTTTAACATTTCTCTTTGCCAAATTCTATATCTAAACCAACAAACTAGCAGAAAAACAACTCTGAATGCATCTGTTCTTTTCCTTTCTGCCATGGAAAACTACAATTACTTTTACATGCTCTGTAGGACAGATGTCAGTGTGGGAAACTGATGTAATACTGCATTACATAATTGCTAACAGTGTTTCCCCAAAATCTATTGAAAAATAGACATCCTAAAAATTGATTACTATAATCTGAGTGAGAGAAATATAAAGAAACTTGAATTTGCATTAAAAAAGTATAAGTAATGTTATTATCTACAGAATAAATACATTTCTTTTGTGGTAAATAGCCTTGCTGAATATAGTCTGATTTAGGTGAGTGACAACTCAGGCAAAAATGGAGCCAGAAACAGTTGAAATACTTTAGTTTGAATTATTTATGTAGTAAATCTCAACTAATAAAACATTTCTAAAGTGTTTTAAAAACAGACAATGAAACAAGTGCAGATAGAACCCCACAAGTAATAGTAGTTGTAAGAGTGGTATGTATTAATTCGACGTCGAGATGCGTGGGGAATAACTTCACCAAAGACACGCACGCCCACCCAAGAGCCTTCCCTCTTATTATTCCCTGAGGCCTTACGTATGCATGGCCTTGCACAGTTCACCTAATACGTACTCATTCCTTGCCCTGCCCATTCTCGCCTCTGATGGTAATTAATTCCACGCCCTTCTGGGCATGCTCAGTTCGTTGTGGTGGTCTCTGGGGGTCGTCAGAGGATGAGGGAGATGGGAGTCTCCTTCACGAACTCTTCACCTTTATCTCTCTTGCGTGTGCTTTGTCCCTCTCTGGCACTTTTTCAAGATAATACTCAGTTCCTGCTGGCTAAGAGTCAGTGTTCTTCTCTTTATCTTCATTCTTAGCCTTGTTATCCTGGGGTGTTTCGGTTAGTCCTTTTATTATCACCAAAGTGTCTCAAATGTTTGTAGTGCTTTCAAAATATGCTAAAGGTTAACAGACACAGTGTTTGGTAATCACTAAATGCCTTCTAAAACGCAATTTAATATATGTAGAACCAGCTAAAATTTTCAGATCTCTGTCTCAGATAATAGGTAGGCATTAGGTAGCAATTTTAAAATTGTATTTTGACACTCTCTTTTGGTTGTTGATTTTGAAACCCTTACTTTTAAAAAGGCACTTTTCTGTACTCTGCAGTTTAAAAAAAACCAAAAACCCTGGCAGTTAAAATTTTGTTTATTTTCTTTCCACATGCAAGAAAAAACATTTTCTTTTCTTTTTTTTTACCTAATCACAAGCAAATAAAAGATGTCTTTCTTTCCCTACAACATTGAACCAAAGAGATAATACTGCATAATATCCAATTTGCTTTTATAAAATAAAGACAAGAAAATATTTTTTATTTCTAATATGATCTCTAAAAGCAAATAAGTCACATGGAAATTTCCGTGCTCTATTCCTGCCTTGTGATTCATGTTTAAATCTTACTTCATGAAATTCATATTCTTAAAAGTCCAGAAGAGTAGTCCTTCTCAAATTACAAGAAAAGATGGAGAATTTCATTATGACTAACAAAGTCATGTTTACCAAAAGTTTATTTTTTGTTCCACAGCTCAGAATAATCTATATACAATGAACCAATGTAGCTCTCCTAAAATGCCAGGCAATAAGACTGAGACCGAGAAGTTTCAAATACTCCTTTACACACTGTCTGCTTCAGCAAAAATCTACATGCTAGTTTAGTCTGGGAAGGTGACACATTAGATTAGTTTGTCTGGTTCTAAAGGCATCTACAGATCACACAGGATGATCAGAACCTTCCTTACAGCAAACAATTACCAATTCACTGCTCTCTATTAGTTTATACAGTCACTGTCACAAATTGTCCCCATTGTTTTTAGTTTACACCTCATCACAAGTAACTTTAAATATCTTTTGGAACAGTGAAGGTTTTCTCCATTTTTCAGCAGAGGAGTTGTGTTACAGAATAAGTGGCTCAACCTCTACTAGGTTATAAGCCAGTCTTGGTGTAATTTCTGTCACTAAGACAGGTTTTTGTCAGAGATGTTAAAAATCTCTCTGCACTTTACCCTTGAGAGGGTAAATCAGACACTTCAGAGTTTCCTCATTTGTTAGGAAAATGTTAGAATATAGATGAAAATCTGACCTCAAAAACAATGGAAAAGGAGAAATGGAGGAATACATGAGACAGAGAGCAAGACAAACTTAATTAGCATAGCTGGTTTAGTAACTAAAATGCCCTGGCGTGAGCAAACAGTACTTTGAAGATTGCAAGGGTTTGAGATTAGGTCTGCTTACTGGAAAAGAAAATGGGATTTGGTCTGTTTACAGGAAACAAGAGATGGGATCAAACTTCTCCAAACAAGTCTGTTTGTAAAATGCATGAGTTTGACTATAACATGTATAATCCAATCATTGTAGTAAAAATTATTAACCAACTTGAAATGGTATATAAGCTTCTGGAAAATCTGAGTAAAATCAAATTCTGATCACCGAATCAGTCTTCCCGTCTCTCCATCAATCATCAATAGAGAAACAATTTTTTCTGGAACTCCTGGGCCCCAACATTTTAGCCATTGCTCATCACTTAATCTGAATTAGAGCTACAAAGTAAGCACGATTTTAGCAAAATAGTCTCACAGATGTCATTAAGAACAAAACAAAAGGAAGCAGTTTATCATTTCCTCCTTGAGGAAGTAGAGAGTATACTGACTTTTTTTATTCTTGAAAATTTGTATGCTCTATTTCTAAGATTGCAAAATGTTGTTCATGTGATTCAACAGCAATTCCCAAAAGTAGGCATTGGTCTCAGAGGTTCATTGACAAACTAACATTTTTACCTGTTTTTGCAGATGGAAAAATTGACACACAAGTTTGACATGAGTGAGGTATTTAACTCAGCTGGTTTTCAGGTGCTTACCAAGCTGCTCTTTCACTCGTTGTCCTCTGCAGGACAAAGTTAGAAAACATAATGAAAAGACTTAGGGGTCAAGATACAAATCAGAAGATTGCTTATGAATTGCTGCCACAAGAAAACTGACTTCACTTGAGTAAAATTAATTAAATTTATTGCTGATTAGTAATAGAACAGGATAGCAAATACTAAGAACAAAACTTCTTCATAAGGTTTTACTGTGTATAAGATTCATCTTAATGCTGAAAAGTCTTGTATGAAAAACTAGAACAAGAGAAATCTAGAAGATTAACTAAACATAAACAGTGGCCTATTTTAGAGATTTTCTGTTAGCTGGCATTTATGTAGTTCATGGATGTAAATTTTCACTGCATGTTCTACTTAACACACATCTGTTCAGGTTTGTAGGATTTTAGTGTCATAATTAAATGCTTAGTTAATGTTTCAGGCTACATGAATGTAAACTTCTCAGAGCTTGAAAAACACTTTTAAATTAACACATCAACCACTTGTTTCAAGAGTACTGTAGATTTATCTTCATGAGAAAGGTTTATTTCCCAGGGCAAGGCAGGCTTGACAGAATTTGAAGTATGTGTGCAGAGCCCGGACAGATTGCTGTAATATTTCACAGCAATCAAACTTTGTGACAGCAATGATTCCTTTGCCAGCACAGCACTGAGTGAATAACTGGAAAAGGATACTTGGTTAAATGACAAGGTTTATTTGTGCTAAATGATAAAACAAGGCAAATGGTAAACCAGAATTTCAAGAGTTACTAAGGTAATTCTGCTAGAAAGCTTGTAAACTGCCACACCAGTAAAATGAAAACCATTCAGCAATTGAAATGATATAAAACTTAAGTAATTTGTAAGTAATAACGTAGCATTAGCAAATGTTAGATGTTTAATCATTGACACAAAGCACCTGACAGAACTCTAAAGGATACTTAATAGTTTCTTACTTTTAATGAGTTGTCAAATTAGCTATTTTGTTAGTGTCTGCTTCGCTAATGCTTTATACAGGTATCTTATAGTGCATTAATGTCATGTTCACACAAGTGCTTTTTGTAGCTAAATTCACCTTAGTTCACAGTCTTCATGAGCCTTGTACAGCTTCAGTAAAATACAGCAGCATAAAATATAGCAAAAATAAACTATAACAAAATTGGTGAATTTTTACTATGCTTTTAGCCTCAAGTCTGCTCTGCCCCAAATAATCTCAATAAGTTTTATTTATAATTGATTTTAAGTAGATTTAGGCCTAAGCTGAATAACAGTCCTATGGGATGTCTTAGCCTTCTCATCACATGACATCAGAGATGGTAACATAAATTAGTGATGCACAAGCACCCCAAAAATTTAAAGCCAGAATTAGCTCAATATAAATAGTAACAAACAAATGACAAAAAACCCAAAAAAACTGAGCAAAAATCTCAAAAACCCCCCCAAAAGACAACCAAACAAAAAAATGAAAGCAACAACAACAACAATTAAACCAACATTACCCTGAAATACAGCTAAGCAAATGCCACTGCATATTCTCAGTTTGCCTCTAAATGGTAAAGAAACTTTGGACAGTTATATTTGGCCATATCAGTTTACTCCTCTGTTTACCTTGTTATGCTAGCAGAGCTATAACTTAATGTAGTACTAAAGTTGATAGTTAAACAAATCACCACAATACCTGCCTCTTCTGTGCGATGTATTTGGTAGGAAGAAATAATATCTCTTTCAACATACCACTGCTCTAAGTGGGAAAAGCAATTCATACCCTTTATTAGAAACAGTTTCAAACCTGTAAAAAAGGGGAATTGGAGGGGATAAGGTTTCCTTCTGATTATTTGCTTTTGTATTTTGAGGTGACAGTAGTATTTTATATCAGAAAGAAGAGTCATGAATGAACATTCAAGTAAACGGTAGTTGAGATTCATTTGGTCACAAAAGATCCTTTGGAGGCAGGTACAAAAATTTTGAAAGCTATGGCCTCTTCAGTATGCCACTGTATTGTACCTCAGGATGCATGCTAGTTTAAAAATCAACATTACTAGTGAAGGTGGGAAGGGGTGGGAAGAATAAACCCACTTAATATCTAGTTTCTACTGGAATGGACTGCAATAAATATTTTTCCACTGTACAGGCCAGCATCATTTAAAGAATGAATAATTTTGAACAATGCCTGAGATGAAAAACCCTAATCCCTAATTTTTGTTCTATATAAGCAACATCCCTGAATAGTCTATATACTTAGGAGACACCAGATAGAAGTTGATTTAAGGGTAGTATTACTGGTCTTACATTTTTGTTTACCTCTCCTTGCTTATATCCATATTATAATATCCATAAACCAAATGTTTCATTCAAGCAGATTAATACTCTTGGAAAATCAGAATTAGTTTTATACTTCCTATGCCTCTTTAGGATACATAAGTTCTAAATTTTCAAAGTGTGTGCAGTGGCCTTTTTATAATAGTCAACTCTGTAGACTGAAACAACAGTGAAATGGCAGTATCACAAAAATTGAGAAGTACAATTAAGGTTTTAATTTGGTTTTTCTATATCTATTAATATGCTAACTATAATTAACTGTTGAATATTTTTATACATTAAATCTACATAATTTTATACAACCACTTCACAAGCTAGTATTTACTCAGATGGTTCTTACTGGTTTTAATAGAAATGCCCTAACTGTGTATGTATGCATGGTTATAAATGTAAACCCCTTTATAATGTAAGATTTTAATAATAACAGCTAGAATATGTCCTCCCATCTAGACAACCCAAAACCCCTTTTAAGATCTGGGGAATTATTTATAAGGAATGAGGAGTACTTTAAATCATCCTTAGACCTCCCAGAAATCTTCTGAGGAAATTAAGGAGAAAATCTGAAAATACTTTCTCAGAGGAAAGTAAAATTTTCTGTCTTTCCTTCTCTTTTTCTATTAAATGGAAGAAAAATATCTTTTAGGTTTTTTTGGGCAGGAGAAAATATAAGAATATCCCCAAATTCATTAAAAATCATTCATAACTTAAAGTGAATACTCATGCTCCTAATACTAGAAGTGGTTTATTGTAAATACTTAGTTTTCATTTTTTACTCATAATTCAATGTAAAAACAGCTAGAAAAAGCTACTTTTAGCTGAGTAATTTTTAATTTTGATTGTAATTATATCTATCATGTACTTCAATAAAAATAAGCCAATAGAAATAATGTGAAGGATAAATATAAAAATTCTACTCATTTAGATAATTAATTTTTACAAACACTGCAAACAAAATAAGCCTTTTGATTAAGACTATCTCAAATAACAGAAACTTAACATCCAAACTTTCTACAGCCCATTATAGAAAGCTGGTGTTGTTAATTGTCTGGCCTATTCCCGAATTGAAGATTGCACTTCCCACTTTTAACACAAGAATTGCAACAGCAGCATTGATAGTGTTTAAAGACTGGCCCTGCAAAGACCTGAAAAATCTGTCTGTCTCATAACATAATTTGATATAATAACAATAACAATAACAACAACAACAATAATAATAATAACAACAATAATAGTTCTTCCACATCTGTGTACTGTTTATTATTTTAGTCAGTTTATGAAAAAAATATTTTTCTAGCTACATCTGCTCACCTTGAAAACCAAATAGTAACTGTTCTTATCTTTTAATTAAGATACCATTACAATTTTCAGGGGAAGAAAATACATCTCTAAGAAGCTTGTTCTATCACTTTTTGCAACATGATATGTTGAAGCTGAGTATTTACCAATTTTATTAAGACAGTGTTTTCTTTCAGTAACCATACTTCCCCACATATTTTAATCTGAATAATTAAATAATTAATTGTTTAGAGAGATAATGAGTAAACTACAGAAAAATTATGTTTTCCATATCTGAATATTCCAAGCCAACACATTTCAAAATTGCGAAGCCTCAGCGTGCTTATTTCATTTTATTCTTTAGTATTAATTTTGGCCTGTCAGTGCACATGGGAGAGTTTGCTGTATTTTCTGTTTTGTAGTGTATGTACAAGAAAAGCTATGAGAAGAAAAATGTATCTATCCAAATGCCATCCAAATGGACAGGAAGGATAAATAAAATGAAGCTTTTAAAATAATCTAGTTATAGCATGAGGAATTACATCTTAAATTGATACTAAAATATTGGAGTAACTTATTTTAGAAATACTAACTTGTATATGTTGAAAAGTCCTTACTGGGCTTCTTTGGAAAAATTAGTAGCTAATGGATTGTAACTTGGAATTAAAGAAGAGCCCAGGACTCTGAGACTCCTGAGATTCCCTCATCTTCTCTGAGTATAGCTTTGTATTTTTTGATACTTGGGTGAATTGGAAAGTGACTTTGTCTGGAGGTCTTTGCTGAAGTAAATTAAGCTGATTCTCTCTACTGTTCTGTACTCTGTACTATTCTGTTCGTTTTTCGCAAAACCAGAAAAATCTTTCTATCTGGGACCCAGATTCTGTGTATTAAAATTATTTTCCTTTGATTAAGACATCTGAGCAGAAAGAAAGTGTTATTTTCTACTGTTCTGAAATACTATCTCTACTCCATTGCCTGAGTATTATCTTTCGGTCATTGATGTTGAGAAAAACTGGCAAATTATTACTATTTATATTTTAAGAAATGTCAAGATTTATGGTAGTATTTTTGACAATAATATGAAATAAGAAAAGATTTACTGTAACACTATGTGTGATAAGAACAGTTTATATTTGTATATCTCTACCAATATATGTTCTTTACACAGGAGGGATAAAGAAATGCAGCAGGTTGTCAAAAATGACTGATAAAAATAAAGAGAAGATAAAAATAAAGTGAAGATAAAAGTGAAAATAAAAGATACTGAAAAGAAAATATAATAAACTTTATTCCTAACTTCAGGCAGAAGGCAGGTCATCAGATCATATACTTTTGTGTGCTAATGATCTGATCATAAGCCATCTTGTGGCTCCAGGAATTTATCAACTAATAGAAGATGTGACAGAGAATATAACCTGTACAGAGGTTTAGCACAGAAAAGGAGAACTAAGACAATTAGTACTAGAAATGTACAGTGAAGCTGGCTAATTATACTGATATTTGAGCTTCCTCATTTATTTATTTTTTTACATTTATTGTCTTTATGATTACTGTTGCAGTTGTTGCTTACGTGAGATTTTGTTGTTATGAGTTCTTTTTAAAGAAAGATATTGTGTATCTCTTCACATTTATAATTCCACCAGCATTCTCAAATACTCCTATGATGTAAATAAATGATCAGTAGGATAGAAAAAATGAACAGTGCTATTGTGTGTTGTCCTTGTGTAACTGTTAAAAGAAAAAAAAAGTCTTTTCTGTAAACTCATCAAAACAATTAATGACACATTTCAAAATATAAGGATCAGTCTCTTTAAAGAGTATTAGAAACTCATTTTAAAAGCTTTAAATGACAGGACAAGCTACTTCCAAAATGATTACCAAAACTGACAGCTCTAATTTTGAAGTATTAAATGTCTCAAAACACTGAGACCTACAATGGTTGATAACAATAATGTTATATACCTTCTGACAATTGTATTTCACATTATTTTTTAAGCCAATATATTGGTGCTTTATCATAATGACAGTCAGAATTCTATTAAAAGTTTGAGAAAGGTTTATTGTTGATGAAGTTGAAGGATTGTTTTGATAAAATTTCTTTTACTCTGCCTCAAATGTAATTTCAATAAATAGCTCTTTATAAATAACCAGTGTTCAGATCAGTCGAAATATAAATCTGATTTATAAGATTAACATTTGAAGAATCATTGATTCCGATTATGAGAGCTTCAGAACATTTGTAAGGGAGAATTGTTCAAACCACAATCACATAAATTTTATGTGGACTTTAGATGCCCCTTTTATTTCAAAGGTTAAGCCAGTTCAAATAAGCATTTTAAAAATGCTTGGGGTTTACTCTGGTTACCTGTGTGTTTCTCCAGTTGCCTTATGTTCTTAAGCTGTGCTAGAAAAGGATGCAAAAGAGCAGACAGACACAGAGATAAGTCTATTGACCTTCTAGTAAGTAGAAACAGTCTCAATAGTGTATTTATGGTGTTGAATGCACCTTTGAAAACAAGATGGAATTAATTTCAAGATTGTCACCAGGATTTGGACTGGATGGTGCTGTTTTGTAAGATAAGATGTGTTTGACAGACTGGAGAACAAACACCTTTGGGCTAAGAAAGTGAGAACCAAATTATATAGGCACTCCTCAGTGATTGTAAAGGATGATGGTAACAGAAATTACTCAAATTTTCCTTATCCATATGTTAGGCTTTGTTAAAAATTAGTTAGGGGGACCTATGCTCATTGTGTTAATTTTCTTAAATTCATGTAGGCAGTTACAGTACTCAAAATATAAGTGATTGGTCTTATGAAAAAACAATAATTTAAGAACTTGTAAAAACTTTCCACTGTTTTCAGTCGTTAACTCCCATGATTTAGAGCCATTCTAAGGCGTTGCTGTATGAGAAAAATTCCTTTGAGAAGTGTCTTGGGTTGCTATATAAAAACAAAAAATGTGTATTCTATTTTCTATCTGTTGAAGCTGGTTGGGGATGTGGTATTCTTTTTTTTTATCTCTTGTATAAGCCATTCCTCCTCATAAGTCTTGGGTGGAAGGAGCGGATTCCTTCTGAAAATGGCCCAGCTGTTATATACCTTCTATACCCACCTACTGGGTGGGGCAGTGTTCCTTATCTCTTTCACCACCATCCTCCCTCTGGGGATATCTGCTGATAATGGGCCATTAAGGCTCACCAATGACATGACACATTACATCATCCCATTGGGAGATGCTCCACACAGTGGGTGGAGCCTAGCATTTCTACCTGCATAAAACCTGCAATTCAGAACACCAAGGCAGTCTGTTTTCCACTGGATTCCAGAGGAAGACTGGACCCATCTCACCACCCCAGGACCCTTTCTAAAGGATCATCTCTACTCCAACAGAACCACTTCTGTTACTCCAGGAGGATTTATTTGGACTGCTTCCAAACACCCTGATCAACAGGGTGTCAGGTTGTATTCCTGACTCTGTCAGGGTTTCTAGGATTTTTTAAATTTGTTTTCTTGCTTGTTTTTTGAAGTACTACATTTATATTTTAAATGTTCCTAGTAAAGAACTGTTTAAAAGGATACCTGTCTTTCCAAACCAAGACAGTAAGAGATCTTATTTTTTCTCAATGTTTTTTGCTGATTAAAATTAATAGCGTACTACCTCAAAGTTTGTGGATTGATCACTCAATTTACTTTTCCTTTTCCATGATCTAAATGATTAGATCAAATGAGCTGATTATCTATCCCTGCTCTCAAAACAGGCAAGCAAGTAAACAAATGAACAAACTCAAACCAATAATAAAAAAAATCATACCAGCTCCCTCCCACACCAAACCACCAGAAACCAACCAACCAAATAAATCCCCAAGATGCAGTTTTTAGTTTAGGGGACATTTTACCTACTTACATTATTTTTGTTAAGTATAATACCATAAGGTAGAATTATTTAAAACAAAAGATGAATCCCATTTTTCAGGATGCCAGAGGTATCAGAGTCACGCAAAACAAATGAATGCTATTAAAGCAACAACTTAAACTACAGCACACACACCTCTCGCTTTCAGACTGAAATAAGCAATTACCATGTTGAGTAATAGTAGTGAAAACATAATAGCATTATACAGAAATAATATATCTCACTGATCATTAATTTGGAAAATATCTCATGGAAGCAAATATCTTTTAGTGATATTGCATCACAGAAAATTTTGTCTGGGCTTTCCCCTAAAAACTGAATTTTGTCAGTTTGTAGATAGGTAGGACTAAAATATTATAAGGAAGTGTCAGGAGATCTTAAAATTATGAGGAAGGCTTTCAAAGTCAAATTTTCATAATCTGCACGATAAGAATAATGTGAAAAGAAAATATAAAGGCAGTGACTTGTTTGAAAATCCAAGCCAAAACGCAGTTACTATCTCTTTTAATTGCCATGTAGGAAATCAGGTTTAGCTTTCACTCAGCAGCTTTCACTCAGTATCGTGTATGAATCCTAATGCCCTTTGCTGGCATGTGTTACTCGTTGTTGTTGATAAACCCCATCAAGTTTCTCTAATGAACTGAAAGCTGTTGTTCACATAAATTTACCTTTGATCAGGGTTGTCCATTTGCATCCCCATGTCCCTGTGTGACTGGTGGCTAATCATTCACACTGTTGATAAGGAAAAGTACAGTGACTGTAAATATTCTTTCACCAGTACCATCACCTATGTTGCAAATTTCCTCTGTCAATACAAATAAAACTAACAAGAATCTTGTATAAAGTTAGCAGACAAGACTGAAATTAGCAGTTCCATGGTTTCATATTATCTGTGGATTATATGTATATACCTATTTTCTTTTAAACAAGAACATTTGTAAAAATGTAATAAAGAGATAGACCTTCCAATAAGTTGGATAACTTCAAGCTTCAAGCCTTTTTTTTTTAAAAATAAAATTTTTATATTGTGTATTTAAAACAACCCAATGGAGAGATTATGTCCAAACAGAATATTTAGTTAGAATAAAACAGCTGGCCAAGAATCAGGCCACACATATTTTTATGCATGAACAGCAAATTATAGTCCTTCCTCTGAATAATGTAAGATTTTAAATCTTGACTTTTTCTAAGTTTATCACACAGAATAGAACAGTAGGGACAAGCCCATAGCTGAAAAGCATACGTTCAAAACTTATATATGGGTTGCTCAAAGCTTCAGATAAATTCTCTGAAACAAATTAACTTGTTTAAAAGAAGTAAACGTAAAAAGATAGCTTGTTCTGAGAAGTAGACAGAACCAGACTACTTATTAGAACTTATGCTGAAACTAGTGTAACTCTTATTATCTAGTGGATTGATAGTCATAAAACCAGGTAAAATAATTCTCCCATGTTTTACAGGAAGTCAATGAGGAGAATTATTTTCTGCAGACACCTGAGGTTTCCAAATATGGACTTAACCACTTTTTAGGATTTAAATGTTGACTAAGTATGACTAAAACCACAGGACATACCAGGTCTTCCCTGACATTAGTGAGCATTCTGCAGACTATCATTTGCAAGGCAGGAACACCTCATAAAAATGCCCTTGGACACTGAATTGCTCTAAATGCAGGGGAGACAACAAATAACCAAATGTGTAACAGTACAGTAAATTTCTAAAGGAAAACTGCTTTTAACAAAATGGGTAAATTTCTCCACCGTGGTTTGGTTTTCAACACAAATTTCTGAAGGGCAAAATGACAGCTTTTGAGCAAAAATAGGTAGACTATCCATATGCATTGTTGGGTACTTCTTCATAGAAAAAAGAAGAACTTGTGCTTTTGAGAGGTCTAGAGAATAAAACATGTAATACATCACTGTATATTACTTATTCAGAATGAACTTAGATGTGTAGGTCTTTTTTAGTTACTAGGATAGCAAATGTTACTTTGCTTTCAACTAACGTACTCATAACTCTTGCGATATGAATATTTATTGGAAGAGTGGTTTTGAATGTTATTTATAAATCTCTGTCATAGAAAAAGGTGCATCTATTCTGATGTGATCTATGGGGAAAAGAGAGTTGATATCTAGCACTTCCATATGTCTAAGGACTGTGCAAAGCCACTTAATAAAACTATGTAGAATTATGTACTTCAACTTCATAAATCGGAAACCTGCAGGATAGAAAGGTGGAATAAACAGACAGCAAGATGTATGATAAAACAAACAAACCCACCACCAGAAAACCTCCAGGCACAGATTCCCACTTCTGTGCACACACTTTGGAGAGTTTTAATCTCTTCTAATTTCCATTAAATATTTATATATCTGTTTTGTTTCAAAAACATCTCAGAAATTTACACTTCCACTTCCAACTTTTCAGCACAGTGGTGCTGTCACAGCTGTCAAAATTCATTAATATTAAACAATTATGCAATATAGAACTTCTGCAATGGTCTCATACATAGAGAGTCTTAACATAACTATGTTCATAAATTTACTCAATGAGCAATATCTTGCTTTAAAAACTAGTTTGGAAAGAGCTTTGATTCTTGTTCATAATGTTAGTACTGTGCCTAGTCAGACTCTTGCTATATATACAATTTTATCATATTTGTAGCAAATCATGTTTTAAATCCAGTTCTGGGGTCTGAACTGACACAGAGGAAAATTCTGTTGTCATCCATTTCTTGGGGTAGATTACCCTTTTTGCATAGATTGATTAGGGTCAACCTGTAGTAGCCATACAGTTTATCTTATGATTAGGGTCAACCTGTAGTAGCCATACAGTTTATCTTATGATTAGGATCAACCTGTAGCAGCCATACAGTTTATCTTATGATTAGGATCAACCTGTAGTAGCCATACAGTTTATCTTATGAATTGTCATTGAAAGGAAGCCTTTAGAAATTTGTTTTATGAATGTTTTGCAACAGCATTTGCAAAGGAATCAGATATATATTTAAATTCAAAATTATATTTGAATATCTTGCTAATTATAACTAAAATAGTTTCAAATTTTATAAATTTTTGTTAGAGTGAATATAGATTAATTCAGACATTTTTTTCAAGGCAATCCAAATGTCAAAGAGGAAGGTCATAAATATTTAATACAAACATTTTAGGAAGCATATTAGTTGTGCTGTGCAGATAACATAATATCTGCAGCTTCATAAACTGTGGTATTTAAATATCTCCAAGTTAACCTGCTTTCCCTCAAGTTCAGCTAATCTCAAAGACAAATCCAAGGGAAGATAGTTCAGAAGCCCCTAGTGGAAGTACACCTTCAGAGAATATTTTTCTGTGAATTTCTTGTAGATCTTATTGTTCCTTTTTAAAGGGGCAGCTGATCTGGCCGTACAGCTGTTCTCAGAATGAGTATTTGTGTACCTGTAAAGATCTCAACATTTACTTGTACTCTGCAGTTTCTTAAAGAGTAGACCACATAAGGTACAGTGGTACTGCATAAGGCTGTGCTCCTCCAGCTGAGAGAGGGCTGTAAACAGGGAAAGGTGGGATGCCTTTCCTGATAATTTTGAGTGTCTGTTGCTCTCAAGACATTTAGCCCTAGAACAGCTAGAACAATATCTGTATGTATTCTAATATGTATTTCCTAACAAGGAAAGCATCAACTGTGATTGCAAGGAAATTTCACTCAAAAAGTACAAAAAGAGAATTATTTTATAATTAATTATTTGAATTTTAATAAATAATTCATAATAAATTCTTTCCCTTGAACATTATATGTTCCTTCATTACGTTAATAAAAGAAGAGAATGCTAGGAATTTTCGAAGAATCTTGTGAGTATTAAAATTAGAATTTTCTACAGGATAGGGTAGCTAGGGATGAATTTGAAGAAACAACTCGAGATCTCACTACCTGCAGGTCACAGAATGCAATTTAATCACTGAAGGTTTTTTTGTCTAGTGTGTAAATACCACCTCAACATTAATTGTGTTGTAATTATCTTTTGTATCTTGCTTTTCTTAGTGGTGCATTTCAAAATCTGACATAGCCTTCAGAGATAACTTTTGTTAAAAATTTAGCCTTCTAGTAGCAAACCTATACAAAATCAGAATCTGCTTGTTTTAGTGATTTGTATTATTAGACAAAAACTGAAAAAATAGCTACTCAATACCGCAAAAATATCAAATGTTTATGGTGAAGGGGATTTGATATATCTAGTTGTATCTATGTGAAAGGTGAATGATTCTATGTCCTGTAGCTGCTGTGGCTTATTGAATTGTACCTCAACACTAAACAAGGACATTTTCTTGGGACATCGTGAAATACATGGTTTGGTAAATGTCTACAGAGAGGTGAACCTGTCTAAAAAACTCATATTTGGAAAGGTAGGCTAATTCATAATGAAGAACAGATATCTGAACTATAGCTCCCCACTAAATTCTATCACACTTAAGAAATAATTTTTTTTTCTTGAAAGAACCAAAATTAGTTTACTTTGAGATTTTTACTTTAGGAGGCACCACAAATTTTGAAAGGAAAAACTGTCCTTCAGATGACTACTTGTCATCATCAGTTGGAACTAGACTCATGCAGAAGAAACATTGCTATTCATTCTTATAGAGACCTCAATTGTCTACCTACTTAATAAAATACTTGAAAATTAGGTTTTTTTAAATATTTCTGTATAAAGTAACGGTTTTATATGTAAAATGGACAGAGGAACAGAAATTATGAAGGTTTAAATTCCAGGCAGGTTTAATTAGGCAGTTTACCTTTAGATTAACTAAGCCAGTTTATTCAACTGTAATGTAGAACTGAGTTGCTGCAAGACTAAACTCTAGGAAAAGTATTTTGGTACACAGTCAAGTTTTTCATTTTCCTTTCAGGTATGTGTTCTGAAGCAAGAATGATTTTCAGGTCTGATTTATGGAGTCCTGTCCTAATATAGTGCATTAAGAATAAATGGGAGCATTATAATGCAAGTAAAAGACTTGAAACCTATATACCTAAACATTGGATTACTGAGGGTTTTTTAAGCTAGAAATTATGGTAAACCCAGACAGACGAGTGCACTCACCATTAATGTACTCATAAATATTAAATTATATCATGCTTTAGCACATCACAGAAAGTCTTGTAGTCATGGATAAGATACATTCCTGAGAGGCAGTAGTTCATTCAAGCATCTGTTAGCAAGGCAATATTTTTACCCCATCTCCTACAACCCATATAATCTTATTTAACAGAAAAGCTATTGGGCTCAGTACTTGTTCCCATTGTATCTTTCCAAAGCTCAACACAGCAGACATTCAGAGAGAAAGATTAATTGACTGTGAGCTGGAGACGAATGGGAAATACCTATCTTATGGTGCTGAAAACACCACAGCTAATTCTTTGGTGCCGTCAAGTCAAACAGATTTGGGGAATCTACTGGCCTTCAAAACAGAGATATTGAGGGTACAGGAACAGACTATCCCTGTGTGCCAAAAGATAAGTCGAAGGGGTAAATGTCTAGCCTGGATGGGCAAGGAGGTTTTGGAAGAACTTAGGAACAAAAAAAAGATGTATCATCTTTGGAAGGAGGGCCAGGTTTCTCATGAAGTATTTAGGAGGACTGTTAGAGCATGTAGGAAAAAAATTAGGGAGGCTAAAACTCAGTTTGAACTTAGAATGACGGCTTCTGTAAAGGATAATAAAAAATGTTTCTACAAATATATTAATGGTAAAAGGAGGGGTAAGACCAACCTTTGTTCTTTATTAGATGGGGAAGGGAACTTAGTATCTGCAGATAAGGAGAAAGCAGAAGTGCTTAATGCTTTCTTTGCCTCAGTTTTTAGTGGGAAGATGACTTGCCTTCAAATCAACCGTCCTCTTGGGTTGGTTGATGGTGTTAGGGAACTGAATGGTCCTCCCATTTTCCAAGAGGAGGCAGTCAGAAAACTGCTGAAATGCTTGGATATCCATAAATCTATGGGACCAGATAGGATCCATCCCAGGGTGATGAGAGGGCTGGCAGATGAGCTTGCAAAGGCACTCTCCATCATTTACCAACAGTCTTGCCTCACTGGTGAGGTTCCAGATGACTGGAAGCTGGCCAATGTGACACCCAGCCACAAAAAGGGTGAGAGGGAGGATCCTAGTAATTACAGACCAGTCAGCCTGACCTCTGTACCTGGCAAGATAATGGAACAGTTTATATTGAGTGTCATCACACAAGATTTACAGGATGGC